>CABHPH010151040.1:52149-71594 GCA_902168325.1 Peromyscus nudipes | reverse complement strand
GAGCTGGCATATGCTGTCTCCAGAAGCTTATTTCTTTGGGCTAAGGCTAAATGTCAATAGTATGCCTCTTTTAGGAGTTGTCAGATTACTCCATACCACTGGGAGCTGGGTTTACTCATCCTCTGGGTTATGTTTGTCTTACAAGATCCCAGGCACCCTCCACACAGTTTGTTCATGGTGGCTGTTGAGCCTGGTGTTGGCAACACAGCAGACCAGAGTGAGCCTTTGCGCACAGCTCCAGTGGGCCGGGGCCCTTTGGACTCTATTGTGAGAGCAGGGAGGAAAGTGCACTGGTTAACTTGTTCACTGTTGTAAATAAAATGTCCAACAGAAGCAACTTAAGGAGGGAAGGTTAGTTTTGGCTCACAGCTCCAAGGGAGTCATGGTGAGCAGCAGGAATATGGTGGCTAGTAGCATTGTGTCCACAGTCAAGAAGCAGCACTAGATGGACGCTGGTGCTTATATTGAGTTCTCCCACCCCACCCCCTTTTCAGAGTAGGATCCCCAGGACATCCATGGGATGGTGCCAAGCACATTCAATGGGAGGGGTCTTCCTTCCTTAGACAAACCTCTCCGGGGAATGCCCTCACAGGCACTCCCAGAGGTGTGTCTCCAAGGTAGTTCAAAGTCCAAGCAAGTTAACAACGAAGGTGAACCATAGCAGAAAGCAAGAGCTAGGGAACATCACTAGTCATTTCTGAACTTCTTCATAGGAATGAAACAAGAGAGAATTCCTCAGCACAGAGGCTGAATACTGCGATATATGCTTGATGCTGCTTCATCTGCTCAGAGACTGACATGTCTAACCTAGTGGCTTCAGTTAGGGTAGTTTTCTGGTGGAGTGTGGGATATCCCTCCATCATGTCAGGAACTCTCTAGGGAATTAAATGCTCCCCTGAGAGTGGCCACTGCTGTGCATCTCTGAGTGTGACACTAAGTGCCATTCTCCCCAGGTGTGACAGACACTTGCTGTTTTGTTCAAAATATGGATGAATCATTGCAACCATGCCTACCTGGCCTTTATATCACAAACCGTCTTGGTTAGGGTTTCTGTTGCTGTGATTAAGCACCATGACCAAAAGCAGCTTGGGGAAGAAAGGGTTTATTCCATTCTATAGCTTGCAGCCCACCAAGGTACTCACTCAAGGCAGGAACTGAACCAGAGGTCACGGAGGAATGCTGTTTGCTGGCTTGTTTGCCATGTGGCATCAAGGCCCACCAGTCCAGGGATGGCACCACCCACAGTGAGCTGAGCCCTCCCACATCAATCATCAGTCAAGACAATGCACCCCAGACTTGTCTACAGGCCAACCTGGTGTCTCATTTTTCCTCAGTTGAGGTTCCCTCTTCCCAGATGACTCTAGTTTGTGTCAAGTTGACATAAAACTAACCAGCATACCAGCCAATGATCTAATGTGAGGATTCTTTCCACCATGCACCTCAGCTATGCCTTCAGGGAAGAGATTGTGCAATACTCACAGATGGAGCTCCAGCCACAAGGCATAAACCCTGGCTGGATGAGGCACCCCAGTAGGAGGAAAAGGGTCGCACAAGCAGACGAAAGAGTCAGTGACACCCCCACTCCCATTGTTAGGAGTCCAACAAAACCTTGAGCTAAACAACCCCTCCATATATGCAGAGGACCCCGTGCAGACCCATGCAGGCTCCATGGTTGCTGTGCCAGTCTCTGGGAGGCCCTATGAACCCTGCTTAGTTGGTTCTGTGAGCCAAGTTTTCCTGGTGTTCTTGACCCCTCTGGCTCCTACAATCCTTCCTTCCCCTCTTCTATAGGGTTCGCTCAGCTCTGCCTAATGTTTGGCTGTGGGCCTCTGTATCTTCTCCCATCAGCTGCTGGAGGAAGCCTCTCTGATACACCCTTACATTTTTAATGGTTCATGTTTGTTAGAACCCTCAGCTATTTCAGCTCCACTGTCTTCCCTGCTCTACAAGTGACCCATGAGACCTAAATCCTTTGTGTATCCATGCTGCTAAGCTGCCAAATGTCCTTCCCTGCCCTAGCATGCACCACTATACTAAACATTATTGTATGTGTGTCTAATATAGTGTCCCCAATCAAGTCTTTGTTCCCAGAGACAGAACCTAGAATTCCTAGTGAGTACCCACTGAACCCTGAAATCTTCCTATCTGCCACTATCAAGGAGATAGGGCCTTTATGCCCCACTGTGGGAGCAGGTTCTGACATAAGACAGCTAACACTGGATCCCAGGAAGGAAAGCAGGCCCTGATACAAGACAGTTCTTTCGAATGAGAGAGTTTTGTCGGGGAGACGCTGCAGTGAGCTACCATCAGCCCACGCTCTGGGCAGTGGAATACGAAGGCTACCATCCCGCAAGGTACCAGCTGGGATGCCTCAGTGTCCATAGGAAGTCACATCAAACTCTTTTCTTCCTCTGGAGAGCTCTGTGTCTAGGAATTGTGCTGGGAGTGACCAGAACCATGATGAGCCCAAAGGGAGCCTCTGAGGGCTGAGGGAACACAACACAGATGTGGGGGCCATAAATTAGAAATCCTGTAGTCCTCCGATCTATTGAGCTTCTTAATCAACATTGCTGGGGCTGCAAGGCCCGTTTTAAAGCAATCTGAGTGGGTCTTCTCTTTCTTTAGAGGATGCCATTGTGGCTGACACACTACTTGAAAATTGAATTTATGGAATGTTCCAGGGATGGATGGAGGAAATGGAAGGCGAATAGGCAAGACTGATTGGATTTCTTTTTCTAAGCATGGACCCACTTTTTCATAAATATATAGGATGTAATGAAATAAGGAGAGTATTGCAGAAATATATTAGCGTTCGTCTCCCTCTGTTTGTTTGTGCTGACAGCCCTACTCCTCTGCTGAAGTATTCAATTGCTTCACTGATGTTTAGCTCTACTGCCTATTAAAAGGAAGAAAGATTCAATATTATGATGTCCAGAACATGGCAGATGGGTCTACAGCAATGCATTCCTCTTATAAGGCAAGGGGTTTTCGTTTCTTATTTTTAAGTTTCCATTTAAAGCCAGGTGCAGACCACGAAACATTCATGTTTAGCATTAGCTGGGACCAAAGAGAGAAAGATAGTGCCTACAGTAAAACCCGTCCTTCAGGTAATCAGAGCGGGGAGGGGGTGGGGAATGGACAGACAGGTGCACACACACACAATCAGCTATCCTTCATAAGGTGACAAGCCAGTCAGGGTACAGACAGTAGGCACGTTGAGAGGAAGTTCAGAGCTTTGGAGTCAGTACCGCCGGATGCCCATGCAGAAAAGACGTGCTTGATGCTGTCTTGACAGGTAGTGAGACTCAATGGTATCCCCGTCTCCTTGTCTACCAACAGGTGACCAGTTGGCCTTTTTTATATCCCAAAACGTAATGATAAAAAAGTAGAAAAATTGCAACCATGTTGCTATAGTAAACACTTTTATTTCAGGCTATTATTAAGTAAAATATTGGTTTCTGGAGCGTAATCATTGTGACAGCAATGAAGATGGCTGCTGGATGACTAATGAGTGTGTAGCAGATACAAGGTGGATGTAACAGGGTAAATCATGTTCCAGATGGGAAAAAGAAGGGCTATGCAAGATTTCATATGTTAGGAAAAGCAATATGTAATTGAAAGTTTATCATTTTTGTCTAGAATTTCCCACCTAATATTTTCAGACAACAATTGGACCACAGGTGAGTGAACCTACAGAAAGAGAAACCATGGACAAGGGGTTCAAATTCCTTCTCTTCCTGTGCTCTGAATGTACACGAAACCCAACTTCCTTGTGAGAAAACTGAGACTCCATTAGGACCTGATAAGCCAGACAATTTAGGGCTGTATTCAGGGGCAGGAGTTCCCAAGGAGACCGCAAATATTTGGTAGTTGGAAAATTTATCACAAATCCACTCTGCCTCATCAACCCTACACCCTAAATACTGCACCCCCATCCTTGCAGGTTACAGATTAACTAGACCAACTCTTCATGGGCATCAGGCTGATCTTGTTCACCATTCTATGCCCTGGAAGGGCACCTCTCTCAAGCTCTCACAAATGGAAAATGCCTTGTAGTTAGCAGGCTTCCGCTGGTTTCATTATGTATATGTGTGTGGTTATGAAGGCCAGTAGACTATCCAGCTTTCATTCTTTTCTTTTCCTTGTATTTTTGAGACAGGTTTTCTCATTGGACCTGGAACTTGTCAAACAGGTGAGGGCAAGGGTAGGTGGCCCAGAGATCTGTCTGTTGCTAACTTGCCAGCACTGAGGTAACAAGTGGACAGGTGTTTACCATCATGCCCAGCTTTCTTCCTTTTTTCTTTTCTTTTCTTTTCTTTTCTTTTCCTTTTCTCTTCTCTTCTCTTTTCTTTTCTTTTCTTTCCTTTCCTTTTCTCTTCTCTTCTTTTCTTTTCTTTTCTTTCTTTCTCTCTCTTTCTTTCTTCCTTCCTTCCTTCCTTCCTTCCTTCCTTTCTTTCTTTGTTTCTTTCTTTCTTTCTTTTTTCTTTCTTTCTTTTTTGTACATGGGTTCTGGGATCAAACTCTCAGGTTTTTACAGACATTTCAGCTCCTTTGACTTGTTTTAATTGGTGCTTCCTATGATTGTTGACATCATGCCTTTCTGTGGGAGGCCAGCTCCCACCTTTTAAAAGGGTTCCTATGAGGAAGAGAGAGGGATAAGAAACTTTTAGATAGAAAGATAGCGAAGAGGAGAAAGACAGAAACACGGGATAGCTTTGGGAGGGCTTGGATCAAAACCCAAGGCCCCTTCTACCTCTTCAAAAAGGCTTTTTATAACAATGCCAAGGGGTAAGGCAAAAGACCTCCTCCTTGCTAGATCAAAGCACACCACACAGTCAGGTATAGACCTGGTAACCACGCCTCTGGTCAAACATCTCCTTATGCAGCCCTGCTGGGTAAAGCAAGCTCAGATTCTTGGACCCTGAGTAAGTTCTCACTAGGAAACTTCTGTGGGTCTCTACACCTTTCTGTGGTTTTCTTTGTTATTTTATAAATAGTTAAATGTCATGATGGAAAATAAAAGCAACCAATAACTGCATCTTACTCTGGACTAAGAAGGATAAGATGCATTGATACTGGATACAGGCTCACAGTAAGGGCAGACAGGTGATAAAGCAGGTACTCTAAATATGGTCCTCAGCTCACATGGAGCATCATCCTTATAAACCCACTGTAAGTTAAAATGAATGGATATTCCAACATTACGCCCGTGGAGTATCATAGCCAAACAACACTGTGCACTGGAGGGCGGCAGATCATCCCCCTCATGATCCTGTGCTGGCTGTTGCTACTGCAGGGCATCATGAATGAGGATGGTACTGTGTACTGCGAAAAGAGCCAAACTCAGAATTCAAAGCCCACTTTCTTCTGGGCTAGCCTCACTCTCATGCCAGCATTACATTGAAAAATCTTAAGTCACGCCAACTTCAGTTAGGCACCATCTGTGGTGGTAACTGAGGGTTTGGGTAAATAGAAATATACTGAGATTATCTCAGTCTTCTGTTATGTTTGAAACTTCTCATGCTGGGGTGAAATTCAATGTCGTTCAATGTTATGTTCTTTCAGATGGCACAGAATACCTATCCTGTTGACAGGACGGGGCTAGCCTCTTGTAGAGAGGTGGGTCAGGTACCCACAGGGATCTCATTGCTGCCCCACGTTCCTGTTGAGGTTCTCAGGTTCCTCTCTGAGGAGATTTATAGCCAGCAGACTCAGCTCAAAACCATGCTACTCTCAACCAGCTGGCCCGGCTCTATCCCATGACCCCCACATCTCATTGCCCTACTTTCTCAAATGCCACCTGGAGTGCGTACAGCCTGGCAGAAAACCTTCCTAACGTGTTTTCCATCTATCTGCCTCAGCAAGAGGTAACATCACACCCTGAGGCAAGGCAGGTTGTTGTGCTGTGCATTTGCTCAGGAAAGAGATCATGTCCAGTGTAAACCTGGGTTCTATTAGATGGATATACCATGGCCGTTAGAGTTGCTAAAACGATCTGGTACTAACCTTTCTGTGAGAGAAAGATGAAGGCTCAGAGTGACAGGTTTGGAGAGCAGAACACTGAGGCAGAAAACAAGGAGAAGGGACACCATTTACCCAGAAGCACCAATGATCCTTGAAGCTACAGGCCTAATGTTGTAGTAGTTCTTAAAGAGACCCTCCAGACTACAAGAAGTCACTGTGGAATGTCACTGCAAGAAAGAAACGGCCACAGGCACCAACAGCTGACGTGTGCTTAAAGGGAAAGAGAAGGTCCCCATGCCCACCCCAGAGTTCCCGATTCCAAACAGCTTGGGATTAAAGGAAAAATACTCATGGGAATCTAGGGATGCCAGGCTTACAGGGAATATGCGAGAGGATTGTGAGACAGCTGGCGCCCTGTGTGGCTCTCGGTGTCTTAGGGGATGACTTGGATATACTATGGACAATCTTAACCTCCATAACCTCCACAACGTGGACCCATTCTTCACCCTCCTTCCTTCTGCCCTAGAGTTGCTCCATGACCATATGATTCTCCAGCCCCACTTGACTGGTAAAGACCATCTGTAGGAAATGGCTCCTCTGATCTGGGCATCCTTTGTGTGGAACAAAGTTAGGATACAGCCAAAAGACAAGATCTCTGAGGGGATTATAGCTCAAATCCCCCATCACACTGGACAGAAAAGCAGGAAGGATCTGGAATCACCAGCTGCCCACTGGGTAACACTGAAGTCAACAGCAGCATCAGGAAGGTGGGAGACACTTTAGGGTCTCATTAAGCCTCGCTTTAAGCCTTGTGATGCATGTGTGACAAGTTCCATCCACCCTGTCTTAGATGCAGCAGAGTGTGCCCTGGTCACTGCTGGCCCCTGCTAAGCGTCAAGATATTCCAAACACATATTCCAGAGGGAATAAAATAGCATTCTAGCTCACAGTTGAAGGCACAATCCATCGTGGCAGGGAAGTCGGGCCACCAGGAGCTGGAAGCAGTTGGTCATATCACACCCTCAATTGGAAACCACAAGAGGCAAACATATGCTGCTGTTCAGTCTCTTTCTCCATTTCTACAGCCCAGAATGGACCCCCCCCCCTCACAACTCAGATTGGGCTTCCCACAACAATTAACATAATCAAGATCCTACCCCACAGGTGTGCCCAGAGGCTAGTCTGCTAGGCGATTATAGATTCTGTTACGATCAACACTTACTATTACTATCGCAACTGCAACTCGTGTGTGTATGAGTGTGTGCATGCATGCATGAGTGTGTGTGTGTGTGTGTGTGTGTATGGTGAGTGTGTGTATGGTGTGTGTATATGGTGTGTATGCATGGTGTATATGGTGTGTGTGTGTGTGTGTGTGTGTGTGTGTGTGTGTAAACAAAGCAGAAAGGATTGAGAAAGGGTGAAAGATGATGTAACTGGTGAAGTAAGTGCTTCAGCTGGAGCAGTTGGACTCCCCAAACAGAAGAGAGAAACATACTGTGGCTCAGTCCCCAGAGTGGGGCCCGGCCCTGCTACTGAGAGCTAATGCTAATATGTGAGAGAGGGAACTGTGGTTTGGCTAAGATACAGACTCTTCAGAAGAATAGTTTTAGAATTTTTTTTTGAGAATTTCTTTATATGTTCTGGATATTAGCCTTCTGTCAGATGTGGGGTTGGTGAAGATCTTTTCCCATTCTGTAGGCTGTCGTTTTGTCTTGTTGACAGTGTCCTTTGCCCTACAAAAGCTTCTCAGTTTCCAGAGGTCCCATTTATTAATTGTTTCTCTCAGTGTCTGTGCTACTAGTGTTATATTTAGGAAGTGGTCTCTGGTGTCAATGCGTTCAAGACTACTTCCTACTTTCTCTTCTATCAGGTTCAGAGTAACTGGATTTATGTTGAGGCCTTTGATCCATTTGTACTTAAGTTTTGTGCACAGTTACAGATATGGATCTATTTGCAGTCTTCTACATGTTGACATCCAGTTATGCCAGCACCATTTGTTGAAGATGCTTTCTTTTTTCCATTGTATAGTTTTGGCTTCCTTGTCGAAAATCATATGTTCATAGGTGTGCGGATTAATGTCAGGGTCTTCAGTTCAGTTCCATTGGTCCACATGTCAGTTTTTATGCCAGTACCAAGCTGTTTTTATTACTGTAGCTCTATAGTAGAGCTTGAAGTCAGGGAGAATTTCAAACATGCACACAATGTATTTTTAAATCATATTTACCCCACTCCTTTCCATAACTTCTCCCAAGTCTACCCCCACCTTCCCAATGTCATGTCCTCTTTTTTTTTTTTTTAATATATATAACTTAGCAAGTCCCACTTATGCTGCCTATCATGTACCAGTACATAGTCAGCCTACTAGGGGTAAGCTTACCATATGGAAAATTGACTCTCTCTTCCCCAGATGCCACCAACTATTCACAGGTCCTCAGCGATGGAGGCTCATGAGGGCCTCTCCACTCTCTGCTAGAATGTTGACCAGCTTGATCTAATATAAGTAAGCACAGCTGCTGTGGGCTCCTGATACAGGGGTCCTGTCTTATTTGTTTCTGAGCACCCCAGTAACACATACTCTCTGCACTCTCGCTAGTTGTGAGTTCCTGCATTAACCACCATCCACTGTACTAAGAAATTTCTTTCATGAGTTCTGAGAGCCTCACTCATTGATGGGTAGAAAGACTCAAATTTAGAGAGCAGTTTGATATGGTGTCCGTTTAGCAACATAATAGCAGTAGGTTCACCTTGGGGTCTGTGAATTCCCCAACTGTGGGTTCTTGACCAAATCTTTCAGTACCAGTAATGCATTTCCTTTTGCAGAGTAGGCCCTGAGTCCAATCAGAAAGTGGTTGGTTATCCTGATAGCATTCACACCACTATCGTACCCATGGGCACATCTCACAATGGCTATTCATTATTGTAGGTTCACAGATTCATGAAACTGTTGTTGACTTTTTCCTCACAGCAGCTTACATAGCACTTCCTGGTACTATGAAAGCTAGCCAGCAGGGAGGAAGTTTCTTGGTCAATACCAACTTGATTTCTCCATGTCCTGTGGCCAAAGTGTGTGTGTCTTCAGCAACAGGGTTTTACCATCAGGCTTACACACTTGTGCGACAGGCAGTTCACCCACAGAGCCCGCTCACAGTCTCTCTCCTATATCCGATAAGAATATCCATTTCTGAGCTTGACATGATTTATAAGAAGGTGAGTTACAATGAAGAAGAGCAATGGCAGTAGTCTGTACTGTTTGGGGGATGTCTCTGGGACACTCCTAAAAAGCAACTTTGTGGGGCATATTCCACACGTGGCACTGGCCTTTTTATTTGGCAACCTGTGGCTTTGGGGAGTAGCATCTAGAGGAACTTCAATTACACACACACACACACATACACACACACACACAATATAGATTCTTAAAGCAGAATTTGAATCTTCTGAGTAAAATCAGGAGCACATGGGCACACACTTTCATTTCTTCGTCAGATAAAACAAACTCTTATCACCAATAGTACTCAGCCTTAACCCTGCTGCTCACTTCTCCAAAAGCCCTGGGAGAAGCATGACTTGGTGTAGATGCTGGACTGACTGAGCATGCTCTGTGAGATACCCTGTTAATCCTGGACTGGGACTCTGTAGATGAGGAAGCATACATAGCCGTTGACTTCCCCAAGGTCTAGCTTAGGTCAGAGGCAGACAGGCTTGCAAGCAGCAAGTGCAACTGTCTACCATCTACCCTGCTTGTCTCTTCCTGGAAAAGACTGCTTCCTGGCATGCGAACACCAGGGGCCTGGGCAAGTGCTACAGCCCTTTACTCTGAAACCAGAAAGAGTCACTACCATGCAAAAGTCCTCCTCATATTCGGCTTTAGCTGTAATCATCTGCACAGCTCTGAATGAGATGTTCGCATCCTGTGATTTCCATGGCAGTTGACATGTTTTTGCCATTTCTTAAAAATTCTCTTCTAGGAATAGCTCATTCCCAGAAGCACTCCCTGAAAGAGCAGCCAAGAGATGGAGATCTCTGCTCATCACCAAAGCCTAGGTTTGAGAAAGTTTCTTAGGGTTGCTATTCCTTTTCTTATTATTTGCACTGTTTATATTCCAACACAGTGTGCCCGCATTTTTCACAGTATTAATAATAAAGGAAATAATTTACCTCATCTTATAAAGCAAGTAAAACCCAGAAACATAATGTTCTTATCAGAAATGGGAGGGGCAGTGAGCCTAGCACCCTGTAAAAGGCAGGTGTGGCAGCATGTATCTGCTGCTTCAGTGCTGAGAGGCAGAAATGGCTGGATTCCAGGCACTCACTGGTCATCCAGTCTAGCCTGAATGACAAACTCCATGTTCAGTGAGAGATCCAGTCTCAAAAAACAAGGTAAGGAATGATAGAGTAAGACATCTGATGTTAACCTGTGGCTTCTGCATGCACATGCACACACATACACATACATACATCACACACATATACACACATACATACATATACACATACACTACACACACACACACACACACACTCACACACACACAGGAAAATGAGCAAAGATCTTGCTTAGGGTGGTGTATGAAGGTACAAGGTTTAGGAAGACAGAATTCTGCAGCTCATTGTAAAGCTAACTCCTGAGAATAACTTAGGTGTATGTCAGAAATATAAGAATTGAACATGCACCAATATAATGCTCCATGGCAATAATTGTGAAGCCTTCTTGATATCTTCATAAATTCTGAGAAGCAATGATAGGTGACCTAGTTTTTTTAGATCTAATCCAACCCAATGGAGATAATCCCTCATAGAAGCTCTTTTCTCAGATGAATATATGTTGCTAGAGTTTTCCTGCCTGGCCCACAATCAGGACAAATCTCTTTCACCTGCCAGTCCCACAGCCGCTCAGACCCAACCAAGTAAACACAGAGACTTATATTGCCTACAAACTGTATGGCCGTGGCAGGCTTCTTGCTAACTGTTCTTATATCTTAAATTAATCCATTTCTATAATTCTGTTCCTTGCCACATGGCTTGTGGCTTACCGGCATCTTTACAGGCTGCTTGTCATGGTGGCGGCTGGCAGTGTCTCCTCAGCCTTCCACTTCCCAGAATTCTCTCCTCCTTGTCCCGCCTATACTTCTTCCTGCCTGACCACTGGCCAATCAGTGCTTTATTAACATGTTTGACATACAGACCATCCCACAGCACTTCCCCTTTTCTTTTTTTTCAAAAAGGAAGATTTTAACATTAACATAGTAAAATTACATATAATTTGGGAATTTGGGCGTAGCTTCTCTTACTACTTCCTGCTGGAAGGGGGCGCTGTATCTTATGGGGACACAAAGAAAATTTTAGGATTATGGAGTAGTCCATGAGGCTGTATTGTCTGAGCCAGTTGCCTTCAAACCGTTCTGGATGTTGGATCATCTGGGCCATGGTGTCACTGGAGACCTTTCAGGGGGTCTTGGCTGGTCAAACCTGATGTATCTTAATCTGGAATAAATCCATAGCCTCTGGCTTTCTGTGGAAACAAAAGCAGAGCTTCCTTTCCAAAGCAACATATCCTTACATCCAAATTTTGAAGTCAAGGTACCTTTAAAATATACATTTTGGCATAACTCAACAGCTTTTGCAATCAAATGTTTTTCTTCAGTTACGAATATCAAAGAGAACATAATCCATATTCTCCGTGTGGTAGCCATCTTTATTTGGCTTATTTTTTATATTACCTTGAGCCTATTGCTTTAAACTGTAGCATTCTAAGACTGAAACGGCACTATGGCTGCTGGCTCCGCCCACCTCAGCTTCCCAACATGGCGGTGATACTTTTACCACCAGCTCTGAGAGCCTTCGTGGGTCTAGGCTTCTATCAAAGCAGTGTTTAACCCAGAAACCTCTTTTTTTTTGTTTTTGTTTTTGTTTTGTACTAGCAAAGGCTTAATGTGCCACTTGCAGAGGCCTCATTCCCGCCATACTGCAGGTCGAGCGCACACGCCAAGAACCCACCATAGTAGCTCAAACACGCAGGCTGCCACTAACTTGAGAGAGACAACTAGGAACTGTTTTTAGCTCCGTTTTAGTACCTTTTTTCTCAGGTTTTAGGTGAAAACTCTTGCCAACACGTTGGGCGCCAAATGTAGATGTAACCAACCGCCTTATTAAATAAGAAACACAGAGCCAATGTAAGAATGAAAGCCCAAAGAGGTCAGAGCTAAGAATCTTACCACTTTCCGCCAGCTAGCCTCTCCCGCCAAGAGACCTCTCCGAAAAGGAACTACTCCCTGTGTGTTCGTCTTTAAATAGGAGTTCTGTTCTGCCTTCTCATTGGTTGTAAACCCAACTACGTGACTGCCTCGTCACTGTCGTCTGTACAGACCTCCAAGTCTTCTATAGTTGGTATTGAGATTAAGGGCGTGTGTCTCCAATGCTGGCTGTATCCTTGAAAACACAGAGATCTACCTAGTTCTGCTTACCAAGTGCTGGGATTAAAGGCGTGGACCACCACCGCCCTGGCTTTCACTATGGCTTGCTAATAGCTCTGACCTCTAGGCAACTTTATTTATTAACATACAAATAAAATCACATTTCAGTACAAATAGAATACCACTATAAATATAGATTATATCAAGTTGACAATTCTAATTATTGTAAGACCTGGTTTAGCCTTAACTGTAAAATACTGCAGATGATTGTTAGACACAAAACAAAGACATTCAGAAGAAACCGGATACTGGCCTTTGCAATCCAGGAGTCGTGGGCGATGTAGCCTTCACCAAGTGGTCTTTGCAATCATGAAACATGTAAGTCTACTCAAGAGAAACGGTGCGTAGAAAAAGCTCATGAATGCATCATTTCCAAATACCAGATAGAAGGTGGGACAAGATAATGATGTTCCTCCTGACATTACTACTTAGGAGCACCTTGGTGAGTGAAGTACAAGTCACTGTCATAACTGTTATCAAGGAAAATGGAATGCATGAAACTTTCAATCAGCTTGGATGTCTACCCAGAAAATTTGAGAAACTTAAAAATCTTTTTGAACTAATGTAACTCATGGTCTTCAATGAAACAGGCAAGTCCAAGAGAAGCATAATTGGGATGTCCCCTCCTTACTGCAACTTGGCTGCATTTGGAATCACTTAGGGACACGCCTCTGCATGTGTCTGATCAGATGGGTATTTGCAGAGATTTGACTGAGGAAGAATGATCCTGAAGAAGGGAGGCACAACCCCATGGAAGCTGAAGTCCTAGACTGAATAAAAAGGACTCAGCTTCCTGACTGCAGTCAGTAGCACCCCTTCCTGGCCATCAGCTCCTGCCTCCAGGTTCCTGCTCTGTTTGAGCTCCTGTCCTGACTTCCTTCAGTGATGGACTACAGTGTGAAAGTGTAAGCCAAATAAATCCTTTTCTCCTTAACTTGCTGTTTGGACATGGTGCTTCATTGCAGCAATAGAAACCCTAACTAAGACAATCCTCACCTTGAGGATAGGCCTCACACAGAGAGGTACCACTGCTGTGCCTACAGCCCCTAATCAGAGCATAACTCTATCCAATATGCTGAGTCCATTATCTGGGGACATCAACATTTCCATGTTACAGGAGAAGAGGTGATTCATGGGTGGTGACCACAGACATGAGACTAGAATGGGCAAAGGGTCTTCACTTGCTTCCTGCCTTGTGATAGCTGTTGTACCAGGCTCGCACAGAATCTAAGAGTGCCAGCAGAGGGACCAGCTGTGAATCTGAGGTGTGCACTGACTCTTTCTCCTTGTGTTTTTCTCTCTTGGACTCTAGGGTTCTGGTTTGTGTCCTGTGTCACACTACAGGGTCCCCTACCTGGCTCAGCGGTTTCCTGATGCTGTATTGAAATTAAATACTCTAGTTTTGTCCTTCCATGGTAGTACTCTGAGCTTCCTTCTTAAGGGGCAACCTGAGTTACAGGGAAGACAGTGGAAAGTCCTAGAGAATTCTGGCGTGTTCTGGAATATGTTGGGAAATCTCAAGGGAGAAATGAGGTGAGATGCTGGGGTTGAGGGTCGATTCTCTTCAGCTGAGAAAGGTGGAGAAAAGTATTCTTCCAAAATATTTCCTCCCCCAATGTGATGGCTGTTCTTGATTGTCAACTTGATCACATCTGGAATGAACTACAATCCAGAAATGAAGAGCACACCTGTGAGAGATTATTTTTCCTTGGGTGAATTTACTTCTAGTTCAGATCTGTGAGGTAAAAGGACACTCACCTTTGATCTGGATCTTGAGGTGGAAGGACACAGGTCTTTGACTCAGATCTTGAGGTAGGAAGACACACCATTACTCCGGGCCACACCTTCTGCTGGAAGCCTATGTAAGGACATGGAAGAAGGAAGCTTTTGCTCTTTGCCTACTTGCTCTCTCACTTTGCTAGCAAGTGCATTCCTTTGTTGGCATTAGAACATACTTCTTCAGAATTCCAGCGTCTACTGAAGACCAGCTGAGACACCCAGCCTTGTGGACTGACCAACTTCTGAATTCTTGGACTTTCTGTTCCTAGCCCTCCATGGTTGGATTAGTTGGACCATAACCTGTAGGTAATTCTATATATATATTCATACATACATAAAGAGACTCCTTCTATAAGCTTTGCTCCTCTAGAGAACCTTGACTAATACACCCTACCATGGCATGTCAGGGAGCTACCCACCTGTTTGGTCCTTCCCACCAAAGCCAGGCACCCAGGAGGCAGAGGTCGGCAGATCTCTGTGAGCTTGAAGCCCATCTGGTCTACAGTGAGTTCTAAATCAACTAGGACTACATGGTGAGACTTAGTCTCAACAAACAAACAAATGAAACAACTATACAAATCCTTCCAAGAACATGAGTCTTTCCTATGTTTATTCGGTGCTGTAGTTCTCATGTGTGTGAGGAAGAGCCTGGGCCCCAAATACCAGCCAGGCATCTTTTCTGAGACCAAGCAACACAGTTGCTTTAGGTCTTTAAGCTTCCCCAAAGGCACAGAGTCTAGGGCATCCTAAGATCTCCCACTGGACCTGTAACCAGTGCCCCAAAGGCTTCCCCTCCCTCTTCACCCTAAAAAGCATGTACAAGATGGACACTCCCATTCATCTGAGCCTTAGTCTAGATCAGTGATTTCAATTTACAGAAGAAGGAAACAGGCCCTAGGACCTTTGATCCACTCTCTTGTGCAAAGCTAAGGTCTACACTCAGCACCTCAGCAGCCCAGGTGTGCACTC
Source organism: Peromyscus nudipes (assembly GCA_902168325.1). NCBI lineage: Eukaryota > Metazoa > Chordata > Mammalia > Rodentia > Cricetidae > Peromyscus > Peromyscus nudipes. The sequence continues at coordinate 56,409 of CABHPH010151040.1, read as the reverse complement.
TGCTCTCTGAGAGAGCCCTGTTAGCTGAGGGAGACAGAGTGGGGGAGGCTCTTTTTCCCTGCCAGTTGAACTCTGAGACCCCTGCAGCTGCAGGTCCTGAGACACAGGGCTCTGGAGCTGCACACCCATAGACCTAAGGGTTTGGAGCGCCCCACTGTTCCACCTCCCAAGCCCCCTGGTACAAGTCTCTGGAAGTATGTACCGAACAATGAAGGAGACAGAGTATTTCTGGCTGGACCCTGTTAAGTTGTTTTATTTCCAGTGCTGAAGATTGAACCCAGGGCCTCAGCGTTCTAGGCAAGAGCTCTACAACTGAGGTCATCCCTAGCCCCACCCTCAGCCCCACCCCAAAAGCATTTTTGAGCCGCAATGCAAATGCAAACGGCAGCTGGCAGCTCCCATTAGAAAGAGCAGAAGGAGCCTGGATAAGGCGCACCTTCCCAGGCCTTCACTTCCCTCTGGCCTCTCCAGGCTTCTCGGCTGAAGGCAAAGGTTTCATGTCACCTCACCCTAACTCTGCTGCTGTGACCTCTGGGCTTTTGGACCTGACTCTCACCCACATTAGTTAGAGTTCCAGCTTCCCAAGGCATCCCCTTGTTTCTCTAAGTCTCTCTGCAAGAGGCATTAACACCCTGAATCAGCAGACGCGCAGTTAGGTCAGGGGATTGGGTGTCGCTTCTGCAAACAGTTTATTGATTTACATTTCCTGGCCTCCTCGGAACCTGTGCCATTTATGCTCTGAAAAAGAAAACTCTACATGCCTGCATTAGTCAAGTAACCCCTTGTTATTTAGGGAGCCCCAAGAGCGCTCAGGGAGTGTGGGTCTCCAAGTACCGAAGCTGGTGGGAAGAACACAGGCTTGAGCCAACCAAAATAGTGCATTTTGCTATTTTAAATCTTTCCCCCATCTTCGGTATAGTGATGAGTGGCACTCAGATGAAGTTTTTGTTTACCAAAAGTTCCTCCCAAAATAGCAACTGCCCACAGTGTTTTTCTTGGGGAGGATGTCTGGCCGGCTATGTTCCCTGTTGGTGTTTTGAGCTAATGCTGACCATGTACAAAGCAGAGCTCCAGAACCACCTCTGGACTCGTCCGTGGAGGCAAGACCTGTTTCCTAAGCAACCTTGAGACACTCAGCTGTCAGATCTCTGGAATGCTTCAGTCCTGCCCAGTCTGGTCTAAGTGGGGTTTTTGTTTGTTCATTTGTTTGTTTGTTGTTTGTTTTGTCTTTTTTTTTTTTAACTTAAAGCCTGGGCAAGCTGTCCAGCTCCTTCCATGCTTGCAGAAACCAGCAAAAAGAGAACTATGCCAGGGTCCCTCGGGTGAGGGTAGAATTTCCAGCGAGCTGGTCTTTTAGGAGGGTCTCCCATCTAGAGATGACAAATGGCCCGTTGCGAAGGCAACAGCTGGCCCACTGTCAATCCAGGTCCGGGGGTCCTTTAAAACAAGCACCTGTTGCACAGGAGTCACTGCTGCAACCCTGCAGCTGCAACCCTGCAGCCGTGGGTGCCCTTTGCAGCGTGCCTGTGTCAACACGCACAGTGCGCCTGGGCAGTGGGATACATGTGGATCGGATGATGAATGCATTTTATTACAGTGCCTGCTGCCCAGCAGAAAAACACCCTGTGCGATTTAATGGGATCATTGCGAATCATAACAGCAAAACATTCATTTGGCAGAGCTCACAGACCCTCACGCAGCTCTTGCCAGGTTTCTATGGTGATGATGTTCATTGTAAGCACAGAACAAGCACCAATTCACAATGTCCAGCAGAGACTGTAGTCCCCTCCACCCTCCTGCTTGCCGCAGACAACAGTGGCTGGGATGCTAAAAGTGCACCCTGGAATGAAATCAAGGCCGTTTGCATTCTCTGTCCCCCAGCCAGGAGTGGAGCATACAGAAAGCAAGAGAGATACTAGCAGGGCAGCTGGTTAGACCCAAATAGATGGGTACCATCCATCTGTTCAGCTACCACTGATTTACAATCACTGTTTTCACCCTGGCCCCCTTTATTAACATTGTTGGGGGAGCATACCACAGCTCATGGGTGGAGATCATAGGACAACCTATTAAACCACACAGGTCATTTTCTTGTTTAAGACACTCTCTAATTGTGCACTGCTGCACACTCCAAGGCTAGCTGGCCCTCGGGCTTCTGGGGACTACTGTGTGTTAGCCTCTCATCTAAGGCTGGGCTTACAGATATGTATGCTACCATGTCTAGCACCACCAAGGCATCTTCCAGTCCTGTTAACATTTTTGTTAGATTAATTTCCAGATGGGAGAGTTATATTAAGGAATTTGTTCTATAAGGGAATTTCAGAGCCATTTCTATGTACATTGTGATTTAATCCAGGACAACCTTGCAAACAGGGACAACAAATCTCTGCCAAGATCTCCATGTGATCATCCAGGTCTCAACTGCTGCTTGGAAAATCCTGGGAAACTGGCCTTTGTCAGAAAGAAGCAAGCGCTGAGCCGCAGCAGACCCTGACTCACAGCTCTGTTCAACACTATATGACACCCCATCAAAGTGGTGGATTCTCAGCTCGGTTGTCAGGGCCTCCACTGTGTGACAGCTGCTATGGATTCCTTTCTGTCACAGATGTGTTATATAGAGCTGACAGGTCATCCCCAGCCTCTGCTGAAATATCCCTGTTCTCATCATCAACACCATTTTATTAATAATAACATTAAAAGACTCCTGTTTTTTACAATGAAGTTCCTTTCTCTCCCTTATGCATCTTCAGCTCATCTAGGAAAAATGAATTTTAAAAAAATGTGTTTATGTTTGTATGGTTTACTTTGGCAAAGCTGTGACTCAGAGCAGAACTTGACAACTCACCCCGGTAAGATAATCAGCTCTGTTCCAGCACTGCTGCTGAGGGTCTGAGGGTAACAGGGATCTGCATCGGGCAGGAGCGTTTCCAGGCAAAGGGACTCTTGGCCCGGACAGCATTTGATCTCAGAAGGTCAGCCTTCATACGCACAGGCAGAGGGCAGGCTGACGTTGCTCCCAGGTTTGAGCAAGTGCCTTCCAGGAAGTTGATTTGTTATTTTAGGCAGGGACAGTGGGTCTTGATGTGTGTTGGGGGTAAAGTTTCCTGCTGTGAGGGTTCTGACAGTTCCTGATATTTACATAAACAAGTCTTCAAATATTGACTAACAGTGGCGTGAAGGAGAGTGGATTTCAACCCCATAGTGTCTGGAGAGATACAAAGTTGGGCAGAAGGCAATCTCCATGCTGTGGCAATCAAGGGAACTCGCTCTCTGCCCTTTTCTTCCCTGCAGAATAAAGTTGAAAGAATGAGAGCAGAGCTCAGCTTACATGTCCTACCTCAGCGGCTCCCACATGGCCCAGAATCACGGACTAAGTAAGAAACTACTTTTCAACGTGAAACAGAAGCTTAATAGCCATCATTTATCTCTTGTTCTTTGCATAAAACTCTTTATGTAAAGTGACCAGAGGTGATAATAGGCACAGTCCCTGGGGCAAAGGAGGGCAGACATGGAGGGGACAGTCTACAACAGCCAGTTACTTACTATTGCTTTAAAAAAGGCCAGAGCATGCCGAACAAATACCGGCTGAAATGGCCATGTAACAGGAAAGGCGGCTTCCAGATCTGTGCACTGCAAACCAGCCCTCCACCAAAGAATTCTCAAAACCGAGCTTGTGAGTACTGTGACTGACTAAAACAACCAAGAGATAGCTCTCCCCCCCCCCCCCCCCCCCCCCCCCCCCCCGGCAAAAACCAAAATAATCAAAATAATCTTGCAAACCTCAGGAGAGCTCCCTAAAAGTTAGCAGTACAAACATGGCCCCTTATAATGGAGCCAGCAGAGTGAGTGTGTTTGCCTTCTCAAGATTTTCACAGAACTTAAAGATTTCCACTCATTGGTGTTCAGAGCTTGGGGGCTGAAATTCTGACACTGTCCCCTAGGCCATGTGCCAGCTAAAGTTCCTCTCTTGGAGATTTGACACCAGGCTATGACCTTTCTGTGGCTGCCCCTGGTGACACCCAGGTCCTTCTCAATCATCCTTGCTCTCAGGTCAGAAAGACAAGTGGGAGGTCTCCTTAGTTCCCAAGTCCCCAAACACAGCTGCCCTCAGACAGGGCTGAAAGTGAAAGTTTGTTTCTGAGAACTATTCTTACCTACAGGAAGGAGCATATGGCGGTCATGACCTCAAGCACCCAAGTTTGCTGCATAACTGAGTGTGTGTGTGTGTGTGTGTGTGTGTGTGTGTGTGTGTGTGTGTGT
>CABHPH010151040.1:32003-52139 GCA_902168325.1 Peromyscus nudipes | reverse complement strand
GTGTGTGTGTGTGTGTGTGTGTGTGTGTGTGTGTGTGTGTGTGTGTTTCTGCATCCTGGCCTGGCCTGTGCATTTTCTCAAAGCTGGCGGAACTGGCTCAGCATTGTCCTTCTTGCTGGAAGAGCAAGGAATCCACATAGCCTGTGAGGTGTGGGGGAACAGCCCTGTGTTGCTGGAGCTTCTCTCCAGCTCCCAAGTCCCGCCAGTCTCCGAGCCCACTTATAAAATAAACACACAGACGCTTACATTATTTAAACTGCTTGGCCATTAGCTCAGGCCTATCATTGTCTAGCTCTTACTCTTATATTTAGCCCATTTCTATTAATCTCTACTTTGCCACGTGGATCGTGGCTTACCGGTACTTTACATCTTCCTTCTCCTCCTGCAGCTCCAGCCAGTCTCTCTTCCCCCTTCCTGTTCCCTCAATTCTCCTCTCTGTTAGTCCCGCCTATACTTCCTGTCTGGCTACCGGCCAATCAGCGCTTTATTGATACAGAGTGATATCCACAGCACTTGCCCTTTTTTTTTTCTTTTTCAAAAAGGAAGGTTTTAACTTTAACATAGTAAAATTACATATAAAACAATTATCGAGCAAGAATTACAGTTACAATATTAAAGAAGATATCCTATCTATCTTATATTTATGAGTTTAAGGTTTTACATCTAACTTATCTTTTATCATAACTGAGGAAATTATAACTATCTAGTCTTCAACCACATCAAAGACCTCAGAAGGATATAATACTACCTGAGAAATGGTAGATGGATGCAAGTACTTTCGGGAATCTTGCAAGAGTAGACCGAGACAGCTGACAGCCTGGACAGTCATCCAAAGTTTTCTTGTAAAGTTGGGGCATCTGTTTTCAGCTTCTGTGTCCTGTAGAATGTCTGGCAGTTTCCTCTGCAAAGCAGGAACCTGAAGGACCATTTTGTCAAGCAAAGTTTAGTGGTCACCTTCCTATGGGTCCTGCATGTCCAGTCGATCAAGCAGTCCAGGCAAGAACAGTTTCTTGCCCAAATGGCTATTTTTGCCAAGGTGAAGATAAACTCCATATGGAGTGTCTTCGATGCCCATCTTCCTCTGAAGCCCTGGTGCTTTCTGCTTGGGTACATCTCTCTGGAAATTGCTTAGCTTGCAGAGGCTGTCCCCAGCCAGCTCCTACATACCTCCCAAAAGACTGCTTTCACAAAAGACATCCCACACAATCCATCAGATGTTGTAAGCCAGAACCCCTTTGAACTCCTGCTGAGTCCAGTTAGGGAAGTGCCTGGTGACTATGATCGCTGTCCTGAGGGGCAGGACTGTGCTAGTCTTGGGCCAGCATGGCCTTGCTTCCCTTTGAGGCTCAAAGCTCTAGGATCAATTTTAGCTTGAGTAGCACCTGCCACACATCAAAGGACACAGCTCAGCACAGACTGGTGAGGTGGAGAAGCCCCTGGACAAACCGGTTTTCTTCGCAACAAAAACTTCAGCCAATGCAGATCAAAGAGAGACAGCATGTGTTTATGCTGTCTGTGTGTACACACTATACGTGAACACACACATACACACAGATGTATGGATGGATGAGTGCCCACCACTTTACTGTTAAAGATGCCCCAGGTTCAGGAAGCTCTAGATAGCATAGGTCTCATCAGGCAAATACATTTGTTACCCTGGCACCCAGGACAAAACCTTCCCTCATTCCCACAGGCCCATTCTGAAACCATACCACCCTTCCCAGGGAATCATGGGGCTAAGCTTACAGTCACTAGTGAGGTACTTTCCTCTGATGTACCACTTCCTGCATGTGCATTCCTACACAGTAGGTGTAGTTTTGGGTTTTTCTTGTTTTTACTATTCTGTGTAAGCCACTGAGCTCCCACACCAGATGCACATATAGGTGTACACTGACAGATACAAGCATGCATCCACCCATGCCACAACACTTGCTAAACAACACAAGAACTCCCTCTCAGTTACGCCTGCACATTCACACACACTCAGTCACATACCTGTACATCCACAAACACTCAGTCATATACCTGCAAGTCACACATACATGCACACCCATACACACTAGCAGCCACAAACCTCCACATTCACATTGCATGTACAACCCGCAACACTCATACTTAACCAATCACATACCCATATACTCATTCTCACATAATAATACATACCCATGCGTGCACTCATTCAATATACTTCTTAACAGCCCCACCCACCTATGTACCCACCCACACCAACACATATCTCCATATATGACTGCACATACTTCTATATACATGTACATACACCTATTAACACAAGTGTTTATACAATGACACTCCCTCACCGAGTGACACACACACACACTCATGCACTCATTCAGCCATTTTCACACATCTGTGCTCACACATGCACTCCTGCACACACACCTACTTCCAGCTCAAACCTTCTCCAGCCCTTGCTTTGCCCAATCCCAACAGAATGCACCCTCTTAGCATTCTATTTCAAATAAGAAGCTATCAGCTCCAAGGGCTGCAGAGCTGATGGTACAGTAGCCTCCAGAGTGGGTTATGATCCAAGAGATGTTCTGACTGTTTCCAGGGATGGAAAAAGAGACTAGGTATGGGTGAGGGGGCAGATTCCCTTCACCTACTTGGTCTCAGCAGATAAGAAGAGCCACATGAGTAACGTGTGTGAGCCTTCCATGGAGGACACAAAACAGCATGGCAGCCCATGACCAATGATTTGGTCTGTCATGTGAACCAAACTGTTCATGTTGGCACCCAAAAGGGGACTACTGTCTTGGGTACACTTTCTCCACCAAAAAGAGTGAGGAGGCACACATAAGTGGTTAACTAGGAAGAGTAAAGAGGGCAGAGATTAGAGGGGGAGTGGGGGCTGTGTGATGCAGCTGCAGGACTTTGGGAAACAGTGTGGTGTTGGGTTACTACAAAAAAGTCACACTAACTAATGCAGAGAACAGATTCCACTAAAAAGCCGTGATGCTTTGCTCTGCTCTCTTCCCAGGGACTTTCTGTTTCACAGTGTTCCATGCCCTGTGTAGCTGGTTAACCTTGTCATGATGTGACCACTCTCCTCCTGCCATTTTGGTCGCTAGCCTCACACTGTCACCTTGTCATCAGCTAGCTTGAGCACATGGGGAACAGAAGTCAACGAACATGGTCTTTGGCTCTCCATCCAACTTCAGAGCTCCACTGTCACCCCCGAGACTGAGAGCATGCAACTGAGCAGGCCACATGCTCAGGTCACTTGGGCAGAGCCTGTACAATACAAGCCTCAGCCGGTCTCTGTGGGGGTTTGAGTGAGAATGGCTCCTATTGGCTCATATTTTCAAATATTTGGTTGAAGCATGATCCTAATTAGTCCTATCAATAAAAAACAGGAATCAGATATTGGGGTTAAAAACTGAAAGATCAGAGAAGCAAAAGAGCAGCCACAGTCACTTCTTATCTCTCTAAGTCCTCAGACTAAAAAGGGGGCCAACATCCTGTCTCCACCAACCTTATATTCCTGTCTTCACCTCCCAAGTGCTGGGACTAAAGGTGTGAGCCACCATTGCCTGGATTCTATGGTTAACTAGTGACTAGCTCTGCCCTCTGATCTCCAGACAAGCTTTATTTGTCGGAACACAAACAAAATATCACACAAGATCTGGTCCCTGATTGGTGAAACTATTTGGGAAGGATTAGGAGGTGTAGCCTTGTTGGAAGAGGTGTGTCACTGGAGGCAGGTTTTGGGCTTTCAAAAGAGTTGGGGGCATTTTAGCTTATCTCTACCTCCTGGTTGTAGATTAAGATGTGAGCTCTCAGCTGCTGCTCCAGGTACCTGCCACGGTCCCTTCACTCTGCCTTTATGCCAAAGGACTCTACCCCTCTGGAACCAGACACCCAATTAAACACTTTCTTTTATGAACTGCTTTAGTCACGGTGTTTTGTCACAGTAATAGTAAAGCAGCAAAGATAATCCCCTGGCACTTGGGAGCTGAGCATCTGTCCACTCACCATGGCTACCCATGGGTTAAAACCTGTTCCAATGGGACAGCAGGAAGGGGCCCAGTCTTCTGCTCTCCCATCTGTCCTGCACAGGGCTTGACCTGGCCCTAACCCTCAGACTGAGAATTGGGGACCCACTTTGGACAAAAAGACTTTTATTGGCTCTCCCCCACCTCCTCACACGTTCCCTTTATCCTCTCTGCAATCCTCATGCATCCTGACAAGGGAATACGCGTTGTCTGAGGACTCACACCCAAGGTGACTGCTGAGCCCTCCCCTTTCCTCCATGGCCCAGTGACCCTTGGCTCTCTCTCCAACCATCTTCACCAAGGAAAACCATGTCTCTGTCCCAGAAGAGTCCAGCAAAATATGCAGATGGACTGGGACAAGCTGGGCTTGGAATTTCCCATACCACAAAGAATGCCCTAGAAGATGCTCTTCGTTGGTTCTGGAGAAGGATATCTTGTAGTTCATGTACTTCAAACTTGGATGACCCCAGTACTGTGTTCCCCTCCTGCCCCCACATTCCAAGACACAGGATTACAGGCATGCCCAGTCATGCCCAGTGTGTGTGGTGCTGATATCAAACCCAGGGCTTTGTGCATGCTAAGCAAGCACTCTACCAACCTAGCCGCAGCCTCAGTCCTAACGAAATTCTTTTAGGTCAAGAGAGCAGGCAGTTGCACAGACAGGCTCCTGAAGGTGGTTCGCACACACACTGCCGTGGCCAGAGACCTGTGGAAAGAAACCCGGGGAGAGCAGAGCTCTCATGACAGTTCCAGGAACTTCACCAAGAGCTGACCCTGTCTCTGTCACTTGGGAGTGGTCAGGGTCCAAACACACTTGACCTCCAGAGGCCAGGGCTTCTCCTTCAGTGTTACCTTCTCACTAGAAGTGCACATTTGAGTTGTTATCTGGCTCCTGATGTCCATGTGGGTGCAAGGGCTCCTTCCATTACACTTTCTTTAGTAAAGACATTCAGTAGTCCGGTGGGGGGTGGGAGCATAAAAGGATGACATGGCTAACTTGGAACCTCCAGAGGCTTTCTCACTGGGTAGCCATATGCAGGGCACTTTGAGAACATAAGGCCTTAGGGCATTTTCCTGGGAACAAGCAACTGATGTTTTATGTCCCAGCCTTGGTTCCTGCTCTCCTGGTGGGAGAGTGAGCAGATGAACCAGTTCATCAGAGGGTGAACGCCCAAAGCAGGCTCCAAGTTCAACAACAACCGCAGCCTGGAGAGCATCATTAGACCTGAGAACCCAAACAGGCCTGAACTCCACAACCCGCTCCCAGAGTAGGCACAAGAGACTGGCAGGGAGTTTCGAAGGGCGAGCCTGTCAGAACGTGACCTCTCTGAGTTCATACACACCCAGAGCCCCCAGGCTCACTCTTCATTATCTCAACAGCAATAACAAAGGCAGCTTTGTGGCCTCTCTCCCCAAGCACCTCACACACTAAGTTGTTCATGCTAACACGGCTGGCCTCTCATCACTCATGTTAACACAGATGGCCCCTGGTGTTGCAGATGGGAAAACAGAGGTGGAGTTCCCAATAGAAAATTGCCACTCTCTTTACAGTGATTTGAAATGGGGCCGGGCTAGGTGGCACGTCCTTGTGATGCCAACATGGAAGCCTAGGGCAGGAGGGTTCTGATTTCCTTGCCAGCCTGGGCTACATTATGAGGTCCTGTCTTTAAAATAAAATAATAAAGTCTTTGAGGAGTGAAATATCTTTCACAACATGAACTTAAAAGCTGGTAGTAGAATTTTGCAAGGGCTGGGGTGAAGAGGGGGCTAAATTAGTAAGGTGTTTGCCATGCAAATTGAGGGCAGGAGTTGGAGCCCCACCAACCATGTGAGAGCTGGGTGTGATCCCAGCATGCAGAAGGGGAGACAGGCAGATTTCCTGGGCAACCAGCCTAGCCAATTTGTGAGCTTTAGGTTCGGGGGGGGGGGGGGGCGGGAGACCCTGTCTCAAAAACTAGGGCATAAAGTGACTGAGGAAGACTCCTGACATCAACCTCTGGCCTCTTCATGCACATACACACACGTGTGTGTGTACACATGTATACAGAGATACACATAGGAACATGGGTACACACGTGAGAATTTTGGAAGCACTCATGTACTGCCAATGATCTCCAGTCCTGGACTTTAGACTGTAAGAGATCAGAGTTGTGTTTCAGCGACACATGTGGCTTCTTTTTGTCTAACTGGGACACACTGGGGATGGTCTGTATGTCAAATTGCTCTGATTGGTCAGTAAATAAAACACTGATTGGCCAGTGGCCAGGCAGGGAGTATAGGAGGGACTAACAGAGAGGAGAATTCTGGGAAGTGGAAGGCTGAGGCAGGGAGACACTGCCAGGCGCCGCCACAACAAGCAGCATGTGAAGACGTCAGTAAGCCACAAGCCATGTGGCAAGGTATAGATTTATAGAAATGGGTTAATTTAAGATATAAGAACAGTTAGCAAGAAGCCTGCCATGGTCATACAGTTTGTAAGCAACATAAGTCTGTGTGTTTACTTGGTTGGGTCTAAGCTGCTGCGGGACTGGCAGGTTAGAGAGATTTGTCCTGACTGTGGGCCAGGCAGGACCAGAAAAACTCTAGCTACACTACACTGACTTTAACTTGGTTGGATGTGGAGGACAAGCCATCTCTGCTTTCTTTGAGACCAGTACCACAGACACTGGAAAGCCTGTTTCAAGCCCCCTTGACTTTCTTCTTCAGCCTTCCATCTGTCTCTGTCTCTAATTCTCCAAGCTGTGAACTTCTGTAAGCATTCTGTGCCCTGTAGGAAGAGGACAGGTCTAATCAGATATTGAACTGACAATCAGTGATGCTCTCAAAGAGGGCCGGTGATAAGGAAAAGATACTAACAAGGTTTTAATAAAAAAATGAACAGGATGAATGTATTAGCAAGCACTTACTTAGGAAATCCTAGGTTACATAGGAATGAGAAAACAGAAAACGGAACTCTGCCTTCCTTCTAAGACAGCAAAGCTAGGCTAAACTGCTTAGCTTTCCTAAGACTTCTGCCCTTTCCTCTTTTTCTGCTCGTCTCCCTTGAGAAGTGACCATGGATATCTATGTCATGTAAACAAGATTGTGATGATGTCTAACCCTATATAAGCTGTCTTAAGGTTATATAGGGTTAGTTTGGGTTTTTATTGCTGTGAAAAGACACCATGACCATGGCAACTCTTATAAAAGAAAACATTTAATTGAGGTGGTGGCTTACAGTTTCAAGGTTTTGTCCATTATCATGGTGGGGGGCATGGTAGCATTCAGGCAGACATGGGGCTGGAGAATTCTACATCTTGATCCAAAGGCAACAGGAAGTGAACTGAGATACTGGGTGTGGCTTGAGCATATATCAGACTTCAAAGCCTGCCCCTACAGTGATACATTTTCTACAAGACCACACCCACTCCAACAAAGCACACTTCCCTCACTCCCTTTGGGGGCCATTTTCTATAAAACCACCACATAAGCTATGGAATGTTTTTGGTTACCACCTCTTTGAGCAAAAGCTAGAGGTTTCAGTAACATCCTCAGTAAAGAGTTTCTTCTTTTAACCTCTGAGAGCTGTTGAATATCTCTCTGGGAGGGATAATCCTTGTCAACACTGGGAGCCTCATCTATGTTCCTGCCTTGCTATCCATCTAGGGCAGTGGTTCTCAACCTTCCTAATGTTTAATAGAGTTCCTCATGCTGTGCTGACCCCCAACCATAAAATTATTTTCATTGTTACTCCAAAACTGCAATTTTGCTACTGTTATGAATAGTAACATAAAAATCTGATACACAGGATATATGATATGCAACTCCTGGAGGGGTCTCGACTGATAGGCAGGCCTATGGAAATGTGGGAGAAGGGCAGAGTCAGATGCTCTGACTAAGGTTCAGTATTCCTTATTCTGTGTCCATCTGCCCTCAGGCCAGAGGTTGACAGGGTGAGAGGGTAGGAGAAGTAGGGAGTGTGGAGGCAGAGGGGCTGCTGGGGCCCTGGCAAAGAGAACCACTCCTGAGTCAGGAGAGATAGGGAAAAGGGCTGGAGCCCAAAGGACCCTGTATGGATGGAGGAGTGTGCAGGCGAAGATCTTAGTGCCCATTTGAAGCCTGGCACTCCCAGTTGGCTCCATTCCTGTGAGTGTGCATCTTTACTACCATCCGTGGGAGAAACATCAGAGGCTCAAAGACAGAAGTTTGATCTCATAGTTCCCCTAGGGTCCATGTGACAAAAGGGATCGGAAGTTGCTGTGGGCGGGCTGTGCAGCAATTCCTCTGAATGGAAACATTCCAAGGAGGCTCATGGGGAGGATCATAAGACCCAGGAAGTAAATACACTTCACATGTCTGGGAAAGCAGAAAAATGCAAGACTCTCAAGGCCCTTGCCCAGCTTTAAAGCAGCAGTAGGCAGCTGCTGAGGGGAGGGGGACTGCCTGCAGGTTGTGCAGACATCCGAGGATGCCACATTTGTACGTTGTCACCCGTGCTGGGGTGGGCTTTCCAGTGGTGCATGCCTTTGACTCATCCCTGCTCCTGTAAGAGACCCCTCATCACACTCCTGAGGAGAGAGAGTACACTGTGTTCCGTCTTCTCAGGAAGTCTCATACAGCAGGGCATTAAGGAGGTGGACCTACCAAGAGGTGTTGAGTCACTGAGGGCTTGGCCCTGCAGGGGATTGTGGGACCCCACCCAGCCAGTCTTTCTCTTCTTGCTCTTTAGGCTTCAGGGCTCTGCCTTGCGCTGGTGGACTGGGCCCTGACCAACTGTGATCTCAGCATAACCTTTTCTCCTTAGAAGCTTGTTATGTTGGTATTTTGTTACAGTATCCAAGAAACACTTTCTATGCATCCTTAGCACAATGTGAGGCCCAGAAATTATCATCAGCACCCCCATAAGTAATGAGATTGGATTTCTTATCAGTTTGGTGGGACTTAAAATGTGTTGTTGGTTGTTGTAGGGGCAAGAATGTGAAAGTTCTTGTATTTGAGCATAGTGGAGTGATATAGCTATGATTAGATTCACCCACTTAAAACAGAAATGCCATGACAGCAGGTTAAAGAAGGTAGGGAGTATTTTTATCTCACATAAACAAATCCTAAGAAGGCAGTTCAGAAGCTCTGTTCCAGCATTCTTATTAAATAGCTTCCAATGAGGCAACCTCATGGTTCAGGATGACTGCTGGTGTCCAGCCATCATGGATGCATTCCAGAGACAAGGTCAAAGATCACAGAAAAATGGGCTGTGTGTCTCTCATCCAAGGTGCATCTGAAGCAGTTATTTCTGCTGCTTACATTTTCTGTGGCTAGCACTGAGCCACAACCAGAGCCAACTTTGACAGAAGCCAAGAAATGTTGATGGAGGCTTAGGGACGTAGCTCAGTGGGAGAATGCTCAGCTAGCTTGCTTGATGCTTGGCACTCTGGGTTCAATCCCTAGTGTAACAGAGATAGAGATGAGACAGAGATAGAGGTAAAGACAGAGAGAGACAGAGAGAGAATATGGAGTTTATGTAACTGGACTATTATTATTATTTGCAATGAAGTAAGACTTCTGTGCTTCAGAAGGAGGGAAGACAATGGCTGACAAATGCATTCTCTGCCTCAGCCTGGAGGTGAACGTCGGTATTGGGGCCTGCTTTCAGATGTCTGCACTAGTCTCAGATACTCCATAGTCTGTTTTAGACTAGAAGAGAAAGTCCTGACCTCACAACAGACAGCTCTCCATTGCCTGCTTCATTTTTATTTCAAAGCTGCGTAAGTCAAGGTGTGGCTATTAAAAATAACAACAACATGCATTGAGCTGCTGCCTGGTGGAAACAGCTCCAATGACTCACCCAGAGTATCTCCAAGATTCCATAGTCCTTAAGTGGATGGATGGGATTACCACTGACTCAGTCCAGAGCCAGGGAAGCAAGGCCTAGACACACTGGATAGCCAATATGTAAGGGAAGATACTTTCCTCCAGTGATAGCAGCCATAGTTTTATTCACATGGTGTCTGGGTGATGTTTCAAAGAGGAAAACTACAGAAGGAAAGGATAGAAGAGGATACCTATGCTCAGGAAAGTTAATTGGGCCATGAATGATGTGTCCCAAATCACTTCAAGATGCTGACACAGGCAAGGTCTTTCTAAGAGGACTCCAAGGGGCTGGAGAGATTATCAGTGTCTAAGAGCACTTGCTATTCCTTCAGAGGACCCAACTTCAGTTCCCAGCATCACACTGGGCAGCTCACAACTGCCTGAAATCCCAGCTATGGGAGATCTGGTGCCCTCTTCTGGCCTCTGTGGGTGCCTACACCAATGTGCACATACACACAGCACACACACACACACACACACACACACACACACACACACACGAAATAAATCATGACATAAATCTTTAACTAAATCATAAAAGAGATTCTAATAGTTCAAGAAATATAATCCTAAGAACTGACAAATAGAACTGCATGAAAATAAAAGCTTCTACACAGCATAAGAATTGCTCATCAGAGTGAAAGGACAGCCACGGGATGGAAGGGATGTTTGCCAACTCCACATTCAGCGGAGGAATACACATACTGAAGAATTTTTAAGAGTTAAGCACCCTTCAGCACATAGTTATTGGAGACATGGAAATGAGAACTACACCGAGAGTCCCTCTCACCCAGTCAGAATGGCTGTCATTAGAAAGAAGCGGCAACAACGCTGGCGAGGCTGCTGAGGAGGAGGAATCCTCATCCACCGCTGGAGGACACATTAGTGCAGTCATGATGGAAATCGGTGCGGGGGTACCTTAGAAATGAACAGTAGTGCTCTGACGTCAGCCAGCTGGCTGTACCACTCCCGGACACATACTCAGAGGACTCTCTATCCTGCCACAGAGCTGCATCCACACTCATCTTCATTGCTGATCTACTCACAATAGCCAGGAAATGGAGCCTGCCTAGGTGCCTGCCAACTGATGTATGAACTGATGACTAATGAGCAAAGAGAATGTCCTTACAGTCCTTAAGGTTGGTTGTCTCATCCAAAATTGTCCTTGACTTCCTCTGTCACACAGGTGCTCACGGAAATGATGTCATTTGTGCAAATGAACATCTACACTCATGCTAGTGGGTTGCAAAGTGCCCATTTTCACTTGTGTTTTTCCTTACTGCGCTCTCTCTGTCTCTCTCTGTCTCTCTGTCTCTCTCTCCTCCCTCCCTCCCTCTCACACACACACTTTTGTATATGCATGTATGCACATATGCATGTTTGTATGTATGCCTGTGTATGCATGCTTGTGTATGTAGAGGCTACAAATCAGCCTCAAGTGTGAGTCCTCAGTACCCACCCATCTTCTTTCTTAAGACAGGGTCTCACTGGAGGCTGGGGAATCCCTGTTTGGGCTAGGCTGGTTATCCAGTGAGCTGCTGGAATCTACATGTCTACACCTCCCCAGCACAAATGCACATGCCCAGCCTTTAGATGTGTGCTGGGGCTCAAACTCAGGTCTCCACAGCTGTGTGGCAGGCAGTTTACCAACTAGAGTAAGTGGTCTCCAGCCTCTGCACTCGTGTTTAATGCTTAGACCTAGCTCTTCACCTTATTCACATCTCCTTCTTTTTTTTCAAATTAAAGATAATGAGGAGCTGGAGAGATGTCTCTATGGTTAAAAGTGCTTGCTGCTCTCACTGAAACGAAACTCAAAAACTCAACACAGGTACTTTAAAGCTTAATCAAGATTCTTAAAAGAAATCACATCTAACTACTCCCTTCAAGTGCTCACTACACGTGCAGGAAGAACTCTGAGTTTTTATGTCTTCATTTTTGAATGTAAAGGCTGGCTTTCCTACACCCCTGAGTGTCTCCAGGGTATGTCAAGCCCGAGGCTTCAGAGCATGAAAGGTGAATGGGTTTTGGTTTCAAGGCAGCAAACAGTTGCAGACGTCTGGGGGGAGTGCTCCTGGGTTTAAGGGCATCTGTGCTCAGCCTGTGTGGCTGGCTGTATTGTCAGGAGCCCAGACAAAGTGAGGGAAAGTGATTCCAAAGCCCCAGTATCAGAGAAAGCTGATGGGAGGGTACCTTTGATTACTGGAAGATATTTTGGAAAGTGTCAGCTGTCTGTGCTTTGGGGAGAGGCAGATGACCTCAAAAAGATCAGCTGGGGTGGATTGTTGTCAGGAGAGAACCCGGGGCTTGGTTGATTGATGGATGGGGTGGGGGAATGGGACAGGACACTTTAGAAGCTCAGCTGTGAAATGACAGGAAAATGAAGTCATGAAAGGGATCCAGTGCTAAGCACAAGTTGTTTTTAGTGGGTAATATTAGAACTTTCATTTTACAACTTCAAATGAAATAGGGAAACCTAACTCTCATTAAGATATTTTCTTTTTCTCTTATGAGACAGGGCCTCTTGCTATATAGCCTTGGATAATCTTGAACTTGTAATCCTCCTGCCTCAGCCCCATTGCTGCTGGGTGACTGGTGCATACCAGGTCTCCTCATCTCCTTCTCTTTAAAGATCATGGTCTTGAGGGTCAGAGACCTCTCTCATGTTTATTTCCCTCATTCCACTTGTTTCATGAAACACGTGGGCAGAATGTCATGTGTAATGTCGTGCTCTTCCTGGGTCCTGCCTGAGCCTCCATTCAAATCTTGTTTGGAGACTCAATGACTTTAATTGGAATTACTTACAAGAACATGGGGAAGGGTGAGTGTGGTGGTTTGAAAGAAAATGGCCCCCAAAGGGAGTGGCACTGTTAGGAGGTGTGGCCTTGTTGGAGGAAGTGTGTCATTGTAGGGTGGGCTTTGAGCTCTCTTGTTGAAGCTTCCCTCAGTGTGACTGTCCGTCAACTTCCTGTTGCCTGCAAGATGTAGCACTCTCAGCTCCATGTCTGCCTGTACACCGCCATGCTCCCTGCCGTGATGATAATAGATGGAATCTCTGAAACTGTAAGTGAGCCACTTCAATTAAATGTTTTCTTTATGAGTTGCTGTGGTCATGGTATCTCTTCACAATAGGAAACCCTAACTAAGACAGTGACTTCCAGGACCTTGGATAGCTTACACTGAAGAAAATATTTCTCCCAACAACTATTATACTTGCAGATATCCACAGAGAGGGGTGGGGCCTCGTGAACCCCTCCCCACAGTGGAACGTTAATGGACCCAACTCACTTCAAAGGCAGACCACATCTTGCTCAGAGGACAACATTTCACAACAATCTTCTTGCTCACATGAGGTAAATTTTATTGCGTTGTCTTCAAGCCCATTGCCTGGCTCGCAGGACCAGAGAGACCTGAGCCATTCAGAATACTGCCCATTGGAGAAGCGTGACTCACTTCAAACAGAACCATTTGGTCATGTTGATTGATGCTTTGCAGTGAAAGAAGGCCATCCGAGGCCCAAGCTGGGCAAGATTTTACAGACGGCCGTGAGGGAGTATCAGGACTTGACTGCGAGGGGAGTCCTGTGAGGGGTGAAGGGAGCACTGTGTGCGTTACCAGGTTTAGGGAGGCCACCATCCTCAATAAGCCGATTAAAGGAGTCAAATTAATAGCAAAAAGTAGACAAAGGAGATTTATTCAATGTGGCCACACTGGGAAGGGGGGGCAAAGAGATTCAAGTCCCACAAGTCAGTTTGGGGGATCCTGACATGGGAGTAGGGTATAAATAGAAAGCAAGAGATGCGCTCACTCAACAGCCCAGCGAGGGGTGATCCCCTGCCCACTGTTTCATGTGCTCTAAGTCTCTCCTGCAAGGTCCTCCCATATGTTGTCAATCTTGTCCAGGAGACAAGGTCCTCTTCTGGCTGAGTTCAGGCCTTCTGCCATTTCTTCTTCCAGCAGGGCATTCCTGGAGAAACACTAATTTGGGAGGTCCATCTTTTCAGTAGTCTGACTTCCCTTCAAAGAGGGAGCCCGAGATCTGTCTGCACATGCTCACTCTGCCAGACAGGCAGGTGCACGTGCACCACATGGGTCATGCCCATGCTGCTTTACAGCTGAAGGAAGAGGAGGCATCATTCCTGCTGTGGGTACTCAGAGCTGAGTTTTTCCACAGTGCTGTGCATGAGGTCCTGGGTATTAAAAGGACAGAAGAGCCTACCCAACTTTTTGGTCCTGGGACCCACTTCATCCTTCTGGGAGTTCTGTTGTTGGAGTGGTACAGCAGATACCAGAGCAAGAGAACAGAGTTTCAATGAGAGTTTAAAGGCCTAGGATCCAGCATGGATGCTGAGAAGGGAAGGGTAAGCCCTAGGGTCACATGATGCTCAGTGTCTCTCAAAGGCCATGTGCTGAAGACTTGATCCCCAGTGTGGGATACAATATGGAGGTAGAGGAACCTTCAGGGAGTCACTCTAGTGACACCATGGAAACTGAGGGTCCTTTCTGTAGTTCTTAGTCTCATCAATAAAAGAATTCAGAGGGCTAGAAAAAAGGCTCAGCGCTTAAGAGCACTTATTGCTCTTGCGGAGGACCTGGATTCAGTTTCCAGTACCTGAATGGTGGGTCAATCACCTGTAATTCCACTTCTAGAGGACTCAGTGCCCTCTCCTGGCATCCTCATACAGGAGGGACATGGAGGAGAGAAAACCATGACATTTTCAATAGAGGTTGACATAAGCAGCCACATGCAAAACGGGGAGGAGTCTTCAGAGAAAGAGTGAAAACCAGGGAAGCCAGGGAAACTTCAAATTCCCAGAGCACATGTGAAGAGCTGGGCATAGTCATGCATGCATGGAACCCCAGTACTGCCCAGCACCTAGCTTAAGTGGGGAGCTCTATTGGTTGTAGTATTAAGGCAACTCCACATAGTTAAAAGGGAGGTTTATTTTGCGTGGCAACTTACAAGTGAAGGGATAGGTAACAGGGTCCGGGAGGGGTGCAGTCCAGCGGTGTTCTCTGGAGAACTCTGCTCGGTCTACCTCCAGCGTCCAGGATCCAGGAACCAAGAGAGCTGGCACATCTGAATCTCAGGTCTTAGGGCTCCTGTCTTGGCCCCGCCTTGTAGGTGTGACAGTTACTTGAAGCCTCAATGGGGGTAGTACTTCCAGGTCAAAGCTGGAACAGCTACCCACTACAGAGCTCCAGGTTCCGAGAGAGACTCCCCCACCCCCTACCCTACACACACCAAGATGGTTAGTTTTAATTATTAACTTGACACATTCTAGAAAAGCCTGGGAATTGTCTAGATCAGGCAGGCCTGTGGGTGTGTCTATGGGGGAAATGTCTTATGTGAAGTGAGGTTGGAAGACCTGCTCAGTTGTTGGTAACCATTCCACGGGTTTGGGTCCTGGACTAGGGAGGCTGAGCACAAGCAAGCATGCATGCATTCCTTTCTGTTGGTCTTGACTGTAGGAGTCAAGCTATTTTAAGTTCCTTATACCTCGACCCTGCAAAGGTGGATGGTAGCCTGGAATTGAGAGCTAAAAGAAGCCAGATGGCAGTTGCACATGCCTTTAATCTCAGCACTCAGGAGGCAGAGCCAGGTGGATCTCTGTGAGTTCGAGGCCAGCATGGTCTACATAGCAAGATCCAGGACAGGCACCAAAACTATACAGAGAAACCCTGTCTCGAAAAATGAAAACAACAACAAAAAAGAGCTAAAAGAAAACATTTCTCCCCTAAGTCACTGCTTTTTTTTCATCACATCAAAAAGGAACAAAACTTGACTGTTTGTGATATACTATCTAAGCAAATTTTCTGTTTTCTGAGTGTTATTAGTCTGTGTGTTGCTATAAAATGATTTGTTATGTGAGTGGAAGAAATGGTGGGAACCTGAGCCAAGTTAACAAAACTAAGACACTGTTTCTTTAAATAAAATTAGTTATCTAAGTAATTATAAATGAACATAAGTTGATAGAACCGTAAAAAAAAAACTTACAGAAATACTTTTATTCTCATGGCAAGTTATTATGGCCTTAAAAGAGAGAGAACAGGGATGTGGTAAAGACGAGATTTATTTTTTCTTTTTCTGCAGTTTCCATATTCTTCCTCCTTCATGTCTCATGATAAGGAAAACATCATTCTCATCAATAATGGATGAAATAATGGTGCAAATCTGGGAAGTAGTATAGGAACATCTAAAACAGAGTCCCCAAGCCGAGCGGCTTCTGAGGGTCTGGCAGAGCTGCCCACTGCCTGCACTCTCCGTTTCACGCTGGAGCCTCTACAATAGCCACCCTCACAGCCACCCTGCCTCACTCCTCTTCTTCAAACTGTTCGTTCCTAGTGGCTGTGCCATGATATTTTAGACCTAATGACAGTCTTGCCACACCCTGACTTAAAGCCTTCCAAATTTGTCTTCCCCACTCCCAACTCATCGCCCCTGTCCTTCCAGTTCATGATGCTCAGGCTCATTGGCTCCCTCCTATGATTCCTCTTCCATTCCAGAGTATTGACTCTAATGAGAAGCCCCACCTCACTCCAAACACATTCACATATCTGCCTCCCACTTTAGCAGTCCCTGACATTCGCTCACTGTCTATGACACCTCCTCCTTGTACACCTATCACTGATCTGGCCTTTCCTCTGGCCTCTCTCAATCTCACATCCTTTTATTATTTGACCAAACAATTCAAGGGCATACCACAAATGGAAGGCTCACATCATGTCACCTCCTCTTGGCTAACCACGTCTGACTGCTGGGAGTCTCCAGGCACACATTAGAGGAATGCACATGAAGATAGGCCATCTGCTCCTCTGTCGGCCACCCTGAATGTGGTAAAGCATCACATGTAGGCATGAAGAGATATATAACTTTGTGGGAGAAGGCACTTTGCATCTAAGAACTGAGTGAGCTGAACCAAGGTTTAGTCCAGAAACCCATTCAAACGTCCTGAATAAGGAGGCCAAAGGTGGAAACAGCTCCCCGACCCAGTGACATGATCAGACAGAGAAAAATAGTCCCTCAGGACCACAAAACACTATTTGTTTAAAAAGCAAGGAGATTCTGATACCCATACACACACACACACACACACACACACACACACACATACACACACACACACATACACACACACACACACACACACACACACACACACACACTAGGCCTCACACCAAGTTCTGAAACAAGCTGGCAACAAAATCAACAATCCTGTAGGATCCCACTTATGTGAGGTCCCCGGAGTAGGAAGTAGAGCCAGGGGCACTGGAGTGGGAATTCATACAAAATACATGCAGTTTCTATTTTGCAGCTTAATGAAGTTCTAGAGATGACTGCATGGAATGAGACTGTCCTGGACAATACCTGCTCACATGAGATAGTAAATTTCATGACAAATGGATTTTAACACAGTAAAAAATGAGGTCACAAGGCCTGGTGACACAGGAAGACATTCTGTATACAACATTAATATCCATGTCTCATGAATTGCAGAAGGAAAATTGGAAGAGGGTCTTGATTTGTGTCTTGACTTCTATGCTGTTTAACTGACTAAACTTTCAATTGTTTCCTTTTATTGAAGAGTCACACGTAAAGCCACAGACCTTACACGTCAATACTGGAGACAGAGTGAGTGAGGACAACAGGGTATTAACACTTTCCCTTCATCTGCCTCAGAACAGACCCACTCACTGAAAAACTGATGCAAAAGAGCATCCCACAGCATGGAGAAGATTCTGAGTCTCAAGATGCTTCTGTGGTCACATATGCTATGGGTTCCCTCCAGCAATGACTCAGGGCCTCTTGCCCTTGTAGAGAGAAACTGCTGTTCCAAACTCGTTAGGTCTGGGTCTAAAGGAAGAAGACAAGAAAAATAAGCTAATGTAAGGCATAGTTGGTAGACTTGAGTGTGCTGGATACTGCAAAGGGGGCGAGAGAGGGCACAAGCAAAGGGAAGGTACAAGCCAGTTCTTCCCCAGCACACCCTTTTGGGAAATTTTATGACATCAAATAAGTATTCCTGAGGAGAAGATGTGCAGGGAATAGGAGGAAACAGGATGAAAGGCCGGTCCCACTCAACCCTAGTAGACTGGAATTGGTGAAATCTTTTTCTGTCCTACAAATGGAAAGAGAATAATGCACAAGGTTAAGAGACAAACTTGATGCACCTGGAGCCTAAACGTCTTTAGAGAGCAGCCCTCCCTTGTGACTGGGACTGTTGGAAATGTCACGGGGCACTTCTGCACTGCAGAGTCTATCTACCAGGGTCTGCCCATGCATTGCTCTTCAGGGAGCATCAAGAATTTACAGAACACTTGTCTTGGAGGTGGCTTTATCCAAGGCCTCTGCTGCTGCTTATGTGTCTGTCATTTGTAATAGTTGGACTTATGTTAGGGTAGTTAGAGTCTCTGAGAGGGCAAGGGCTCAGCCCTCTGGCCTGACTTCCTGGGATCAGCTGGAGTGCCTGGGAGCTAGGACAGCTCTGAGGTGACACATGTCACTCACATCCATGTGAGTCTCCAACCAGAGGAGGATGAGGTCCCCAGGGCTCTCCCTGAGCTGTGATCCCCAGGAGCTCCTAGATGCCGAACTGGCTCCCTGCAACCCTGCCTGAGATTTCAGCAGAGTTCCTTCAAACTGGGGATAAGTTTCATGTGGTCTTTTCGGAAAGACAACCAGATAAATGATAAGTTGAGAATGAGAGAGAAAGGGAGACAGAGGCAGTTGTGTGAGAAGGAGAGAGGGAGGAGGAAGGGGGAGTTGAAAATTAAATCTCAGCGTGTGTGTAGGGAAAAGCACTGTAATGGAACAGCGAAACAAAACGGAATTCTCCCTCCCTACATAGGTTTACAGTTGACCCAGCATAAAGTTCTCCCATTCCCAGTGCACGGCCCAGTGGCTTTTAGTGTATTTACAAAGCTGTGTGGCGCTAACCTCACTCTAATTTTAGAATATTTTTACCACCCTCCCACCCCACTCCACCAGGAAACTTGCTCCTGAATGGTCCCTTCCACCCATCCCCAAGCTCAAGCAGGTGCCAGCCCACTTTCCTTCTCTGGATTTACCTACTCAAGATATTCCTGGAAAAGGAACCTGCATCAGAGTCTTTCCCATTGGCCATGATGAATAAAGCTTTATTGATCTTCCCTCACAGGCCTTTGTGTGCACAGCTGTTTAGTTCCCACCCTAAGCACTTCCTGTAAGGGCTGCTGAGTCTCAGGCTGACTCTGCTTGAGTTTCAGAAGAACTCCCATCTGTTCTCCTAAGTGGTCCTTATGGCAAACACAGTCTGAAGCGAGATCTGGGACCCTGGTGAGATGTGACTAGTGCTCCACCTTAGAAAGTACTGACTTGAGCAGAGTCATCATGATAGGAGGCCAGGCCACACCCTGTAGGTCCCTTGAGAAATTGAAATAACTTCCACAGGAAAATTTGCACGTGAAAGTTCCCAGCAGCCTTGTTCATGATAGACGAAAAGGAGAAGCATCTCACCTGTTCATGAGCTGAACTCAGATAAGTAAGCAATAGTATGTCCATACAATAGTGTGTACATACAATAGTTTGTCCAAAAGAGTTGTTACATGACCATTAAGAGGAATGAAGCACCATTACCTACTGTGATGCAGGTAAGAATTGAAAAACAGGATAAAGGAAGGAGGACCTTCACCAAAACCCACAGGCTATCTATCTATCTACCTCATCATGAGATGGTTCCGGAACAGCAAATGTGTGGAGAAAGAGGTGGAGCCATGATCACTCAAGATTGAGGGATGAAGATAATGCAGCAGGGGAAACGATGGGATTTACCAGTCATGCACATATGCAGAGAGAGACAGAGATTGAAATAGAACACACAATTTTCCCTGTTGCAGTTTGAATGAGATTGGCTCCCATGGGCTCATATGTTTGAATGCTTGGTCTCTGGTTAGTAGAACTGTTTGGGAAGGATTAGGAGGTGTAGCCTCATTGTAGGAGCTGTGTCACTGAGGCATAGTGCTTCATTGTAGGCAGAAGTTTCTGTCCTGCAAGCCACTCCCAAGTAACCACACAGGGGCTTAATATTAATTATAAATGCTCTGCCATTAGCTCGGGCTTGTCATTAGCTAACTCTTACATTTAAATTAACCCATATTTCTTATCTATGCTTTGCCATGTGACTTTTTCTTTTCTTAGAATGGTATGCCCATCTTGCTTCTCTCTGTGTCTGCTTGCGAATCCTGACTCTGCCCTTCTTCTTCTTCTTCTTCTTCTTCTTCTTCTTCTTCTTCTTCTTCT
>CABHPH010151040.1:0-31993 GCA_902168325.1 Peromyscus nudipes | reverse complement strand
CTTCTTCTTCTTCTTCTTCTTCTTCTTCTTCTTCTTCTTCTTCTTCTTCTTCCCAGAATTCTCAGTTTGGCTTTTCCATCTAACCTTATCCTGTCCAGCTACTGGCCAGTCAGCTTCTTTATTAAACCAATCATAGTGACATATATTCACACAATGTAAAGGAATATTCCACTCTTCATCAGCAATAGAACAGTGACTAAGGCAGGCTCTTAGTCATTTCTAAGTTTGCAGCTTGATAGCACTGGTTATATTCAGTGTTGAGCAACTATCTATGTTGTCTGTTCACAAAACATTTTCATTATCTAAGACAGAAGCTCTGTACCCCTTAAGCAATCAGTCCCACGCCTCCTCACCAGGCCCAGGCAGTCTCTGACCCACTTTCCATCTCTATGTGTTTGCCTGTCCTAGATAGTCCATGTTAGTGCCATCATCCATCATTCCCCTCATACCTGGCTCATTTCACGCATCCTTTTGCTGTCAGAATCCATCCATATTGTTGAACACTCCAGAACTCCGTCCATCTTGTGGCTGCATTTATGGATACATTGGTGTCGGGTGTTTCTTGTCAGTCCTCAATGCTGGGGCTCTGCCCCATTTTGGCTGTTGTGAATGGTACTGCAATAAACACTGTTACACATCACCTGCTCAATCCCCACTTTCATGTCCTTGGGGACACACCTGGGAGAACCACTGAGGGACTGGATAGAAGGCTCCATGTTTAAGAATGCTTGCTGCTCTTGCAGAGGACCTGAGTTCTGTTCCCAGCACCCATGTCAGGCAGCTCATAGTGACCTATAGCCCCAGCTCCATAGGATCGGACAGCACTTTCTTCTGGCTTCTGAGAGCACCTGCACACAAGTATACACGAATAAAAATAAAATAAGTCTTAAACAAAAAGGAATTGCTGAATCTTACACTAAATTCTGATTTAACTTTCTAGGCAAATTCCACATACCATTCTACATTCCTTACCTTCACCAACTCCTTCTATTTTCGTCACAGTGATATGAGTAGGCCGAAGTAATTTCCAGTTATGGCTGTGGGGTGCATTTTCTTAAAGTCTAAAATAATGTTGAGCATATTTTCAGCACTGGCTGCTCCATCTTCTTTGGAACGTGTCGATTCCAGTCCTTGCTCATTTAGTTCTCTCTCTGCCTCTTGGTTATAGAGTTATGGTGTTTTACCATACTCTGGATAGTCGCCTTTATTGGACATACTACAGCATCCAGATATTTTCTCCCATTCTCTGGGCTCTTTTCACTGCTTTGATAATATACTTTGATACACATAAGTTTTTATGCTACTTGTGCATTTGCACACGTGTTTTCAAGCATGTGCGTGTGTGTGCATTGCTGCATATACATGTGGAGGCTGTAACACCTCAGATACCATTTCTCAGGCACCTTCCACCCTTTTTTATGTCTGTGACAGGATCATTCACTGGCTCGGAACTTGACAAATGACTACAATGGCTGGCCAGTGAGCCTCAGGGTCTCCCGTCTCTACCACCACAGCACTGGGATTATAACTGTGCAGCACCACACCAGGGTTTTGTTGTGGGTTTTGATTCTAGAACCGAGGTCTTCATGCTTTCATCAACCCACAAGTCTCCTCAGCTCTGCCACCATCATGTGTGACATATGTCATGTCCCCAAACCCCTGAGGTCATACAGACCTACCCTTGTATTTTCTTCTGTTTCATTTAGCTTATAGTTGGGTGGCCGATACACTTTGAGTTAAGTTTTGTTCATGCTGTGAGGTAGGTGATAACTCCATCTTTCTTCATGTGGCCATCCAGGTGTCCAGGCACTCTCCTCTGAAGAGTATATTCTCCCTGCTATGAATGGACATGGTGCAGTTCTGAAATATCAACTGGCTGTACTTGCAAAGGTTTTTGGTCTCTTTCTGTCCTCGGGTACATATGTCCATTCTTATGCCCAAGCCATACTATTTTGATTACCATAACTTAATATTTTGCTTTTGTTTTAGATACAGGGTCTCATATATCCCAGGCTGGTCACCAACTCACTTATATAACCCAAAATAATATAAGCCTCTGTGTGTTTACTGGGGACCAAGCGGCTGCAGGATGTGAGTGGGAGAGATTCATCCCAACTGCAGGGCTCCAGGCAGGACTGGAGAAACTTCTGGCTACACGAAGGTATGAGTGGCCTGTGCTGGGAAGGTGACCAGGTCCCTGGAGGCTCCACAGGCATAGTCCAGGGCAACCATCTGCTTAGCTTCTGCTCCATACTCTTCTCGGCCACCCCTTCTGCCCAGCCTTAGATCACCTTATGCTTGCCTAGCGTGAACTTTAAGAGTTCATTACAGTTCCTGAGGAATCGTGTTTTTTTCCATGCCCAAGCAGCCTGGTGTAGTGTACCACACAGTCTCATTTTGCCTATGGAAAGTCCCAAAGTCTCAATCTGCACTCCACTAGTAGTAATGATGGTTTCTGGGCAAGAATGGGAGACAGGGACTTCTAACACACTGGCAGGGGTTTGGCAACTTTGGTATTGGATTATAAGAGTTCATTATAGACAGACAGTATGCAATTATGTCATTCTTTATGGCTTCAACAGAAACTGTAAATCGCAAAGCACCTCAGGGGCTAACAACAGAGTAAACAATTGATCACAGTAGAAGAGGAATGCTTCCCATCCTGGCAAAAGACCAAATGTATATATGTCAAGATGCTTTGGGATAAACACAATGCAGGGATAGAGTATAAGTGGGCTTAAGAGGCTTTCAACTTACTTGGATGTCACGGCAAACTGGATTAACAACCCCCCAAAGAGCTACATCACTCATACATGCAAGATTTCTGGTATAGAAGTGAGTGTGTGGTCTTCGAGCTCTCACTAGAGAGCTGGTCTTTGGGTGTGGCAGACACTGGGACAAGGGTTCATGGTGAAGCTGACAGAGGTACCAAAGGTGATTATCTGTATGTCACATTGTTTATCTGAAGCACAGGGAGAAACCAGGAGACATTCCAGGAAAGCTTCACTGAGGGGAGAACACCTTCTCCCAGGGTAGGTAGTACCATCAGCTGTGGCCCAGATGTAAGA
This sequence comes from Peromyscus nudipes, assembly GCA_902168325.1. Classification (NCBI taxonomy): domain Eukaryota; kingdom Metazoa; phylum Chordata; class Mammalia; order Rodentia; family Cricetidae; genus Peromyscus; species Peromyscus nudipes. The sequence continues at coordinate 28,925 of CABHPH010151040.1, read as the reverse complement.
AGATCCAAGGAGAAGGTATAACCATCTGCCTGCCCACCTTAGCTTCTTCCTGCTGAGTGTCTGTGTCCGCTTCTTGCTTATGCAAGTTTTCCATGACTTTGAACCTTCCAAACTGCACTGAAGACGAATGACCCTCCAGAACTCCTCAGGCCTTCAGTTCTAGTCTGGGACCGAAGAGACATCTAGCTAGCCTCATGGACTGAGCAGTTGCAGGGTTCTCGGCCTCTCCTGTGGGCAAATAGGCATTGTTGGGCCACCTATCCTGTATCCTATAAGCCAGCCCAATAAAGCCTGTGTGTGTGTGTGTGTGTGTGTGTGTGTGTGTGTGTGTGTGTGTAGAGGTAGGTGTAGATCTAGAGATAGTGATATAGACAGTGACAGAGATAGTCACTCTATTGGTCCTGTTCCTCTAAAGACCCTTGACTAATATAAAGCATTTTAAATATAAAGTATTCTAATGATTAGAAGAACGTCCCAATCCCACATCCGAACGGTTTTATTCTGACAGAACTAAGTCCTTGGCTCTTTTTGGAAAATATGACTATAGTTGTCAAGGGACAGCTTGTAGCAGCTTTGCCAGGAGACTATGAAAGAGCTGCAGAGCAGAATTCTCATTCACTCCCAGGTCTTTGTTCAGGTAGGACAGGGTGGGTGAGCATAGACTAGTTGTTCTGAAACTATCCAGCAGGCCACAGAGAAACTTGAGGCATGAGGCTGGGACCAGGCCACCCATAGCCCTGCTCAGTCTCCTTCCTGCTATCAAATGGCCCTGTGGTTCCTGAGGCTCAGAAAGACCACTCCTCATCCTTCCCTGGGAATTCCAGCAGGCTCTCAGAAACCTTTTGTTTTGTGTCTTGTCTTTTCTGCATCTCGTGCCCAAAGCTAAGCGTTTTGCAGCAATTTAGAATGGTTTCCTCTTGCTTGGTTTTTTATGTGAAGCAACCACGCATCCGCTCTGACTGGAGATTTCCACCCCCTCCCCAGAAGATCCTACAGGTAGACATCTCCTCTTTTACTCAGGCAGCTGCCTCACTTCTTGGAGGCTTCTGTTTGCTTTGCAGAAGGTGTGGGCACAGCTGTTCTGTCCATGGAGTGTCCAGTCTGATGGCACCTCTACTTCCCACTCTCTCTTGGGACCAGGTCAGTGCTTCCAGTTTTAGACGATGTCATCTGGTCTACCTTTCCAAACAAAAGGAGAAAATGGGCTCCAGTCCCTAGGATAGCACAAACACATCTAAGTGATGTCACTGGGAAAATCAGAAGATGACCTGCAGGTACCTGGACCCAATTGATGAGGAAGAGGAAGAAGAAGAAAGGACCACAGTAGGGCCAGGCATGGCCTCATGTGCTCAGCTGTATATCTTATGTGGTTGGGTTCTTTCCACTAGACATGTCTGTGAGCTTAAATGAGTGCATGTTAGGGCGATCACGGCAACCTTTCTCAGGGAAGGCCTGCCTCATGGGTTCTCGCTCGTATTGCAGGAGCATCTTGAATTCCACCTCACTGTCTCTATTGCTCACAAGGAAGAAGGGTAGAATAAAAATCAGCTAGCAGCCTTCACCTGCTGTGAGCAGCATAGCTGGATGAGTCCTTTACCAGGTTATAGGGGGTGGGTAAGGCAAGACCAATGTTCATTGAGGGACTTGGTTTGGTTTGGGTTTACTATTGGTTGTTGTTCTGAGGATTGAACTAAAGTTTTACTCAGGCCTGGCACGCTCTTTATCAATGAGCTGCATGCACCATTCCCCATATTCTGTGCTGAGTCAGGCATGCCCTGAGCATTCCTTTGGATACATTCTTGTGGGTTTCAAACCACACTTAGCAGGGAGTGGGACTCAGCCTTCGAAAGGGTGAGGAGGAGGAAGGCTGAGGAGTCCACCTTCCTTTACCATATGAGGTTTTCTTACTCTAGTGCTGAGGAGTGCTGGCTACAGTCACCCTGTCGGGGACCCACCAGCCCACCTCCTACCCTGCACAAAGTCAGCAAGTAGCAGAGCTTGGAGGAGCCCTGGGATACTCTGCAAGTCAAGGCACCCCTCGGTGGCCTCCATTTATACTTAGCTCAGACCTTATACCCGTCCCTGAGGCCCTGGCCCTGCCAAAGCCCTGACTTCTGTCCTGCCTCTGGACCTCTGACTGCTCGCTCACTCTGTAGGCTCCTGGTGCAGGGCTTGATTTTTGTTTTTTGTTTTTGTTTTTTTGTTTTTTTAATCTCTCTTTCTGTTGGAGAGGAAATCAGTTTCCTCCACAGCCAGAGCCTTCCTGTGTTGACTTAGTTTTAGCCCTCTCCGTGTGCACAGCCTGGTTTCTCCAGAGCAGAACGCCCTCCCTTCCTACTTCCTCTACTTCAGGAGTCCTCTGAGTTGCCCAGAGCCTGAGCTTTTCTAGAAAGCTGGATTATAGAGGGCTCAGGTAACCATAGTCTCTCTAGCGTATCTGGTCTCTTTCTCTAAGAGGCGTACGCACATTCTGTGTCTACAGCCACATTAGCTTCCTAGGTAGCCAGCAATACAGCAGCTGCAGGTGTTTATGGAGAGATCATGGGTGTTCAGCCATGCTGAGAACATGTGATCAGAGGCTGAGCCGTGGGAAGTGCAGGCTGTAACTAGAAATGCTTGAGCTGTGGGAAGTTCTTTTTCCACTGAATAGATTCTCAGAGCCCTTGCTTCATTTTCATAAACAAAAGGGCATTTCCACCATCTGGGGTTGCACATCCTGAAACCTCCAGGGGCTCACCGGGGAGAGGGTAGGATCAAGCAGGCATGCTTTTTTTGGCCTGATACTGCAGGACAGACCTCTGTTTGCCAGCCCCCACTCACCTCTGGACCTCTGCACTGCAGAGGAACTGCTCAGAATTCTCACCCCAGGGTTTGCTTCCATTCAGGAGCCCAGCTAGCTCCTGCTTGTCTTCAACTTTTGGCTCTAGTGCCACGGTCTCTCCCTTCCAGTCTCATTTCTTTCCACCTTAGAACTACGTATGTCATAGATGAAACTAACTGCCGGTCCGTGAGAAACGAAGGTGTGAATTGTTTAGAGCAGCTAGCTTTATCTTTCCTCCCAGCAGCTTTTATTCTGCTCCTTGGTTGTGGCGGTGAAGCTGAACACAGAAACCCTGCCTTTATTCTCTCTCTCTCTCCAGCCTCAGGGGCTTTCTTATAGCCGGGACACCAAAGATCCCAGTGTTTATTTACTGAGAACCACCCTTAACTTGACTAGATTTGTAAATGAGGAACTCGGAGGTGCTGGTGGGAAAGTCTGGCGGGAAAGTTTTTATGACATTTAGGCCTTTGCATGGAGCCGTAACAGACACTGGCTTTGTGGGCTGGCCCTGTGGGATGGCTCACTCACAGGCTGGGGTGACATGGCCATTGAGTTCAGCAGCACACCCTCATCTTGGGGTCTCAAGGCTACAAGCATCTCGTGTGGGGCCTGGCTCACTTTGAGCCAGATCTCCAGAGAACCAGGCACAGATGAAGTTCCGTTACCTGCTTTCGAAGTGCCTCTGTGATATTTCCACTCTTTCTGTGATCAGAAGACAGCCATGGTTCCTGAGTGTGTATGTGTGTTTGTGGGTGGGGGGGCGGGGGTGGGAGCGGTACTCCTGTTGATGACTACCCTAAGGCCACCATGCATACACAGTTCCAGGGCAGCCTTCTTTAGACAACAAACCTCCAGCAAGAGGCCTGGTACTATAGTCCTTGGTAGTCTCTCTCCAAATAATACTCACTGGTCATTGGTAGCATGCTCTCTGTCCTTGATCCCTTGAGAAAAATGGATTATAATCAAGTCTGGGAGTTCCAGCTTGATCTGTGACAGCCTTTCTCATTTTCACCTCCTGATTCATCAGAAACCTATGATGGCTGTTAACAAAGAAAGATTTTTCTACTCCTTTCAGGCTCATCAACTAGAATCTCTGATTATTTTTTAGTAAGCCCCAGGCAGGAACCATTTTAATGTACAAGCCTGGAAAGCTGGGAAAACATCTCATCGGGGGTTGGACTCATCATCTGCTGCTGGGTAAAACAGACGTCTAGAGCTTAAGTCATGGAAACTGGCAAGCATTTACTATCTCAGGGCTTCTGTGGACAAGGAGCAGGCTGGGTATGGTTATTTGTCTCTGACTTGGGGTTAGCCCCCAGGCTTCCATCAAGATTCTGGCCGGTACTGCAGCTCTTTCACAACTTGCCTTGGGGCTGATCTGCTTCCTTGATCACTGTAGCTTCTGCACGCTCTCCAGGCTCCTCCTCAGGACCAAAGACACGAACGCCATGAGATACAGACATCTTGTGTGTGACGTGGTGGTGTACTGGAAAGGAAGGAAAGCACTCAGAGCTAGTAACTGTGCCGCGGAACAAGCAGAGAGGAACCCCAGGGCAGTGTGATGTGAAGAGGCTCCACACAGGGCTCTCCCTGTGCACCTGGGCCCTTGTTCCCCCATCTATACACATGGAGCAGGGAAGAAGCAGTGAGAAGGTACAAGAAGGGACACCTACCTCATAGCAGGGATACTGAGCACATGGCAAGGACATTGACCACACTGCAGAGGTACTGACCACACCGACCCCACTCATTGTCAAGAGTGATAAGCCTTGGTTCTGGAGAGAACTTTACTTTTCAGTCAGTAAAATCCTTGTTTTACAAACATGAGGATCTGAATTCAGATCCCCAGCACCCAAGGGGAAATCCAGGCACAGTTGTTTGCCTGTAATTCCAATGCTGGTAGGGCAGAAATGAAAGGATGTCCTGGCTTGCTTTCAACTGGTTCTCTCCTCTCTTACATTGCTCAAGACCCCATGCCCAGGGAATGGTGCCACCCATAATGTAATCTTTCTACATCAACTAACAAGGTAATCCCTAAAAGACACACTCAGAAGCCAGCTTAATTTTTAATGATTCTTCATTAAGACTGTCTTCTAATATGATTCTAGGCTGTGTCCTTGATAGTTAAAACTAACCAGTACACACACACACACACACACACACACACACACACACACACACACACACACTATCACTTAACCCCAGAAAGGAAATCTATGTCAGACTGAAGTAATGAGTATACCAATAACAGAAGTATAGGTGAGGAATTTCTTACAAGGAGCAGGGTCAACATAAAAAACAAAATGAAAATAGACAAATAAACCAAAAGCCTGAGATTCATTACTGGAAAGCCCACTTCAAAGTGGGTGATGGCCCAGAAAAGCTGCAGCCCTGGAGCTCTCTGCATCTTGCAGGCAGCTCCACAGTTGGAATGTCTGTTTTTTTCTTGAAGTTTGCTGGCCAGAGTCCCTTCTTCTACCAACTGCTTATTCTTTCTCATACTTCTGTTCTGATGCCTTCAAGAATAGTCCAAGTTTCTGTTTTTCAGTCACCTGACCTCTGGTTTACCTCTAGAGGCTCAGGGCCTTCCCTGCCCTTGGCATGGGCATGTTTCAATTTGGAGGGAATCTGTATTCAGGAGGAAAGTGCTACATAACAGTTCACTCCCTCCTCTGCTCCTAGATTCTTTCCAACCCCCTCTTTCCACAGAGCTCCCTGAGTCTGGGAAGAGGTGATATAGATGCCCATCTATGGCTAAGACTTGGGCCCCTAAGCCACAGCAAGTCCCTTGTTCTCAGGAGCCTCATCAGTGGCTATGAGTCTTCCTGCTGCACCATCCTCTGGGGGCGGGAGGGGGCATGTGTTGTTGTTTTTATGACATTTGAGGCTGACAGCAGCAGCGATGCATGCTTGCTTCTCTTCCTCCCACCATCCATGTCCCAGGCATCTACAGGGATGGATGGGGTCCCTTCTGACCTTTTGTCTGGCTTAGATGTTGGTTCAATCGGTGGAAGGGGCTCAGTGGCTTGAAAAGGCACTGTCCCCAGTACAGCCTATATAGCATTGGTGGGAGGGCTCACACACACTACGCTACATTGCTGTAAATATGTACACCACCTTTATAAGGTCTGATTCTGTGCCACCCCAGAGAGGCATGGCTGGAAGACTTTCTAACTCATAAGTGCATAAGCTCTTTTGATGGTGACTGGGATGGCGCCAGTGACGGATTCTGCCAGCTGCAATGCTTTATATACAGGTAGCCATTGCTGGTCCAGTACTCAACACCAACTTCTACCACCTTCCACACCTGGAACCAAAACCCTGTTGGAACTGCTTGCTTAGGTTTTCTGCTGTAGCCCTTCTGAGTTTCTGGTGATTTCTAACATGAAGGGACAGTGGGGTGATGGAGTACACAGCTGTTGAACCTGTCCCACAAGGGTCTCACCTGTTCAAAAGCCTTTTGAACTTTCAAGCTCCCAATTCCATTTGGAATTTATCAAGCTATACAGAAGACGAGCAGCTAAGCAAGATAGGCTGCAAAAAGCCTCCAATAACCACAGAGCCCCAAGACCTGCAGCTCCTTTGCATTTACAGACACTGGCTGTTGTAGGGGTCTCTTCAGTGACTCATGAGCTATCAAGTGTGTCTTACAGTACTGCAACACTCTCGGAAATTTTACAGCTGTACCTGGCCTTGCATCTTGTGGGTGGATTCATCTCCTACCCTCATTCTCTCAGGTGCACCTGGAGTCCTTCACATGCTGGTCTCTCAGGGGCACCATGTCCTTTGGATGTCTCCCTTAGGTGCACCTGTGTCCTTTAGACTCTGTTCCCTCAGGTACACATGTATGTTCTTTGAGATGCTGTTCTCAATCTGCAAAACACTCTGGGGGTAGCAATCACGTCATTAACATAATGAATCCTTTTGACAGAGGGAGACAGGATAACAAAGCAAGGTCCATAACCACCAACCTGTGACAAACAGTGGGTACTGTGAAGGTGACCTTGGGGAAGTGCTCTGAACGTCCACTGGCGACCATTCCATGTGAATACAAATGCATCTTGGGACCCAGATGCTAAAGGAATACTAAGAAAACGGAGCAGTCTAGCACAGCATGGAAACAGCTCATCGCTCGCACCAGCTGTGCAGTCGAAAGAGAAAGATTTTGTACAGAGGCATGGGAGGGAGAACTACCTCATTTAGCTATCTAGAATTCACAATCATTCTCCAGGAGCCAAGGCTTTTTCACAGGCCATACTGAGTCATTTCAATATGAGCTGGACAGATAACCTCTACCCCTTCTAATTCTCTAATAGCTTCTGCAATTTCATCGTGGCCTCCCGGGTAGTCTAGACTGCTTGGCCTCCATCACTCTACTTTGCTTTAGGCAATTTTACAGGTTCCCATCTTACCCAATCATGCACAGCTGGCTTCAACATCTGCATCCCTAGGCAAAACTCTCCAACAGTTATATACAGGGTATGGCCCAACATTATATCTACCCCCAGAATGTTCTCTTGCGGTGGAGAAAGCACACTGTACTGGGGTAGGATAACTCCTCATTCCAAGAACAAGCAATCCCTTTGCCTTCATATGGCATGTACCTATATTCACCCATGGTGGCCCATTGTCCCTGGTGTTTCTGCCATGAATTGAGGTGTATTCAGCTCCAGTATCCACTGAAGCCCAGATATTTAACACATTAGTGGGGGACCAATAAGTCTGTAATTCACCAGAGGTCTCAGGTCTCTGTGTATGTGCCTCACTCACAGGCAACCTTGGCTACCCCAGCACAGGAATGTGTTTGGTGGCTCCCACTCCAGGGCATCTTCTTGCATGCCTGTACCTCTCTACCTTCCATTTCCTCACCATTTGCTGAGCGTTAAGGCCTTCCAAAAGATCCACAAGCACAGATTTTGGCTTCTTATAATTTCCCTGGGAAATCTAGCTGAACACTGTTCTTGCTATGTTTGCCTTTGGGTAATTCAGAGGGGACCCATTGTCTGCTCACTCCTCTCCCCATCTCCTTCCAAGAGCTTTAGCACTTTACAAACTTGACTTGCTCTTCTAGATTGTCCAGATATGCCAGAGCCTCTCCAACTAGACCGTACATCACCATGAGACTCAATATAGCTACCACGGCCCCATACCAAGCCTAACAATCACGTCGAAAGAACTTTTGCTGTTTGTTTCTTAAGCATCCTGTGAACATAGTCCTATCAGGTCCACTGACCTGAGGACCAAACACAGCTCCTCATATTCCTATGTCTGGTAGCAAAGCCTATCATTCCTCTATTGTTTTCCATTCCCAGATAATTTACAGGGACTTCCGATGGAGATAACCAAGTACCCTAATGGCTCTGATAAGCCAGTCTATCAGGGACTGCTTTCCCTCACAGTCTCAGGATGCAGCCTGCATCTTGAGGGGTGGGTAGTACTACTGTTAAGTTGTAGTAAAATTGTGCCTCAACAGCAGCCAGACTGACTCAGTGCACTTCCATGTCCCACAGTCTCACAAGCCAGAACGTGACAGTCTCTTTCATCGCTTGTTAAAGGACTTCTCCAATTCTACCAGTTCAGACGCGAGTGCTAGACCATTGTGAAGACTGGATGTTAGATCAATTCCTTTTTTTCTATCAAGGTCATACTGCGTAGGTATCTCCTCATCATTTCTACCATATTCTCCCCACTCTGGTTCTTCTCACGGGTTCAAAGGCCTTGGATCCCAGGAAGGGCTTTTCAGCATGAATCTAACCCATTTTCTCCTTTTTCTTTTGGCCTCCAAGCCAAAGACATGCAAGCCAACATCTCTATCTCATCCTCTAAATTATCTAATTTACCTGTCAGAACAGAGGTTCCCATGGAAAGGCTCCCATGGGGGAAACCAGGCGCCATTTCCCTTCTCTAATTTTTCCTTTACATAAACAAGCTGCTGTTTGGCTGCCACTTTGGCCTCAGATGCATTTCTTACTACACACAGCAGTGGCCAGGCAATCTCAACCCTTGCATGCTACTCTCAAGTGTCTCAAAATTTCCCCTAAGCCTTTAACTGTTTTAAGGGCATCTCCTTAGTCATGTCATAGAACTCACTCCTCAAGCAGGCATGCCACATCATACCACATAGGCAAAGACTGCCATCCTCAGACTACCTCCTCAGACACTCCAACCTGCAGTGGCTCGGCCTAGTTGCATGCCTCGCTACCTATAGCAAGAACCATGCACCTGCTGCCTCTGCAAAAGACACGCTACCACACATCATACGAGAAAGGACGGCTGTATCAGAATTCCCTCTCAGATGCTCCAACTTCAGCTGCTCAGCCTCCGTTGCAGGCTCCCGTAGCACTACTCATGGACGATCCTGTCCAACTCTGATCCTGTCACGTCCCTGTTAGAGTGCAAAATGTTGTATGACTGACTTTTCCCAGGGAGACACAACACAAACACGTTTGCTCACCCTAGAAAGGAAGTACATGACAGACCAAATTAATGAATACATAACTACACAAATGTTCTGTTTGGTGAGACAATGAAGTTTTATTGGAGTTATGACTGGGAATATTGACCAGAGGTTCTGCCCAAGGTACAGCAATGACTCTAAGGAAAAAGGGACATTTCTGTCACCGGAAAGCCCACCCGAACTTGGGTGACAGTCCACAGAGGCTGCAGACCTGGGGCTCCCTGCACAGTCCAAACCCTTTCTTCTCTGCATTTGCACCACTCAGAGTCTATTTCTGAAGCTATTTGGAGGTAAATTCCATACAATGCCTTCCTTCGATGTACAAATCCTGAGGTATTCAATTTACAACCATGGAAGAGTGATTTGGGCCCCGGTTTTTGAAGGTTTCTGTCCATGATCCAGTCTCCAGCCTGTCTAGGACTCCACAGCACCCTGCACACCATACCTAGCAGCATGGGTCTAATGAACTGGCACCTCTCATTTGCACTTCCAAAGGTACAAGAAAGGTTGATGTGCTGTGGCCTAAGCTACAGCCACTCCTTAGATTATGGCAGGACTACATCGGAGGACACTGGGATAGATGACTCCCAACTGTGTGCATGCAGCAGCAGTATAGAGAAGGGACCCCTGTGGCTCACAGGATTCCTGGAGGAGACCCACACAACACCTAGACAGTTAGTTCCATGTTTCTACTTCATTGTCTTCATTTCTTAGGACAAGGGTGGTTGGGTTTTTTTTGTTTGTTTTTTGTTTTTTGTTTGTTTTTTCTGGGAAAGTTTTACTAAGCAAATGGGATCTAACTAAAAAAAAATGCAAAGAGGATAAGCTGCAAACCTCACAACGAGAGGAGCTCAGAGTTTGGCATGTCTAATGATAGTGTTTCCCGTTTGGTTTGCAGGCGTTCCAGGGTGGGAAGAAACTTGAGACCTGACAGAACGTACCCCAACGGAGGGTGTCCTGTAGCAGCAGAAAGGAGCCTGGGGAGTGTGTGGGGACAGTTAGTGCCACCTGGACACCTCTGTGGTCTGCAAGTGGGGAGACAGATCCCTGCAGAGAAAAGCAAAGCAGTACATGGAAACAGCCATGCACGGTCACACTCCTGCAGTGCAGTTGACCATTCCCTGAAGATGAGGTTTCTGTTGTGAGCTGGGAGCTGGGCACCATCCCTGATGTCAGGCCATCTTCTTGTGGGATGAGAACAAAGGGTAACAGCAGTCCCCACAAAAGGTTTCAGAACTGTGTCACTCCCCCTGCAGAAAGAATGGAGAGAAATGGGGAGACCGAGTCTGAAGGCTAGAAAGGACACAAATTCTGTATACCTTTTCCTGACACTCTTCTGACATGTCTAAATAGCATTTTGCTCCTAGCTTCAGTGAGTGATGTGGACAGAGCTCACCAGTGGCTCTGATTCCCTGTGAGTCTTGTGCTCAGAGGGACTGCATGAACCCACAAACCCACAGGGTTGCTGTCAGTCACAAAGTGGGGCAGCCACCTTCCCAGGTGGCTCTTCATCAACATCACTTAAATAGTGCTCCGTGGCCTTAAACTGTGCGTGGTCAGGAATGTACTTCCCTCCTTCACCGAGCATACTTATGAATGGACTGCTCGTCTGTGAATAGGTTTAAGCTCCCTACATGAAATCCCCATGCTCTCTTTAGAGGACATAAACTTCCAATGACTCCCATGAACTCCTTACCTGCTGCAAGTATTCAATCTTTCCGTCTCTTTGTATACCACCACCTGCCTGATTTGTCTTGGCACTCATGGACATGAGAGCCCTTGGAGTTCAGTTACAGTGTCTTCTAAACCATCCGGGTAGTCACCAACAGCATGCATCAGCTACTGTGCTCTGTGTTTAGTTAAAACTTGTGATCTCAAATGCAGCCTGACTGAGCTGTGGCTCCTTCAGGGCAGACCAAGTCCTGAGAAGGCCAATGAGAGATTGTCCATATGGATGTTCTCAAGTTCCTCATATTCACATTAGCAGTGTCCTGGGACAGGAGGGAGAGAGACACAGCCCTTTCCCGGGTGATCTGTCCAGAGGGCAGGCACAGCTATACATTGACTTTGCAGGGCTCAGCAGGGGACACATTCTTAAACCCTTTCGAGGTTGTCTGGGGAAGCTGTATGTGGGAGAAGAGACAAGGGTGACCTTTCTGCTCCGTGGAAATGCAAGCAGAGCTGAAGGAGAGGTTTTCAACAGTCAGACCCCATGTGATGCTGCCCAAGGGGATCCTGTTGCAAGATCCCAGATCTTATCAAGGAGGGGAGAGGCCACAGTAACTGGTGTCTGGGAGAGAAACTGTTTTGTCCCCTCCACCACACGTCCCGGTCTTGTAGGCCCGTGGGGCTGGGTCGTGTTCCAGAGCCCTCAGGAAACCAAATATCAAGTCTCCACAGTGAGAGAACCTAGAAGGCCCTCTGCAACCAGTGCCGGACAGTGCCGGCTACCAGGTCAAGGCAGTCCTGGCTACAGGTTCCAAGGTTTGGCCGATTGGCTGTGAAAGAGGAAGAACATTCTGGACAAATGGATAGCCTGGCAAAAAGTCCCACGTTCCCCAGGACCGGGTCTGCAGCCTCTGCAGAGAACATCGAGTTCATTTTCATTGGTGTCAGAGACTAAAGAGAGGCGGGCACAAAGCCTGTCTCCTTCCTTTGTGACCTTCCCTGGGGAGGGACACCAAGCAGGGCCTCTGACTCCCGGGTTGAGCTTGGCCTGGCTGGCCCTGATCTTTCTCCTTGCAGCAAACTCTGGTCAGATGGTCAGAAACGGCTCCCACCAACATGTCACCCTGGGGCCTCCGCCCTCCCACTCTCCATCTCCCTCACACTTGTCCAGCCGAGACAGAGTGAAGAGAGCTTTGATGGTAGACACACCAGTAGAGCCAGCAGAGCTGAGACCAGAAAGGAAGGCCATGGTGGATCTCTGGAGCTGACATGTGAACTCCCAACCCAGTCTGGGGCCACAAAGGACATCATGGCTAGGCCCACATGCCTGGCTCAGAGATTACACAGTGACTGACCAAACTTGTTCTTTCCCCAAGAACAAGCTATCCAATGCTTCTGAGGAGGTCCACGATGTTTCCTCCACCCGGAGGTGGAAGGTGATTCTGCCACTCCCTTCGGTATGAGCCGGTGCTCCACGATGTTCTGGAGAGTGAAGTTCAGAGTGAAGACCTGCTGCCTAGCACAGCAGACCACACCTGGAGTCTGCGGGCTACGCTGAACAGCGAGTGTGAGCAACCTGATACCCAGTAGCTGCTAGTGACCACATTGGCTCCGACTGGCAGGGTGACGAAGTATAGACAAGCTATGAGTGGGTGCGCAGCGTGTGGGGCATCAGTCCTCACCTAATTCTCTGCTCTCAGGTAGCAAGCCAAAAGTCTGTCTGGAGAATGTGCAGAAAGTTTATGGCCCCCTGAACACCTCTGTCCTCTGCAACTGGGAAGGGCGATCCTTGCAGAGAAAAGGAGAAATAATTCACGGAATCAGCTGACTGTCTTCACACTTGAGAACTGCATTTGGCCCAGACCTAAAGAAGGCTTTATCCTGAGGCTTGTGGCCATGGGCTGGGTGCCACCCACTGAACAAGGGACCCTTCCCACAGGACCAGAACAAAGGGTAACAGCGGCCATTGAAATAGGAGTTTTCAGTGACATGCCAATGTCCTGTAAGAATGGGTGGGCAGAGTGTGCAGACCAAGTGAGGAGGCCAGAGGGACATGAACTCAAATTCTGTGTTCTTTTGCAGTAAATGGTTCCTGATGTTCCTTGACTACAGGGAAGCATGTCCATGGTCATGACATAACAAAGCATGCCAACCCCCTGCAGAGCACTTCTGTTCAGCCCAGAGAATAACCCTCTCTCCCTTCCGAGATCTGCACCTGGTGCTGGATTCCCCTCACTCATTCCCAAGAGGGCCACAGAACCCACCCTGCTTCCCAGCCCTGGCTTCTTTAATCTGAAGAAGCAGCAAAGGTCTGCCCCAGTGAACACCCACACACCCAAAACCTGCTCTGACCCCACAAGCAAGATGCTCAGTGTCATTGGCCATTTGTCCCATGTGGGGCCATATGGGAATCACATGGTGGTCAGGTCCTAGAGTGTGATGTCATGCAGTGGCTGGCAGGTGATAGCATGGCCTTCATGCTGTGCTAGTGAGAAGATGATTTGGCCACTCTCAATGTGACCCAGTGTTCCACCGTGATCAGGAGACCTGCTGCCTAGCACAACAGATCACACCTAGCCACACCTCAGCAGTTTCTCAGTCATCCTAGGTTCCTCAGAAAAGAAATCCAGTGACATCTTTCCCTCTGGTGTGGGGAGGATGAGATCAGCCACCTGATCTCCCCTTCTCTTCACTTGGGCAGATGTTAAGACAGGATGAGGCTTCAGAAACATCTTCTACCAGAAGCAACATAGCAGAGTTAACATGATGTTCAGTGGCATGATCCCCACAGACTAACTCCCCTGCTGACTCTGGTAGCCAATTCCTACCTGGGAGGGGCACAGGAGAACACTACAGACACTCCACCCAACACCTCACCCAGCAGGAATCTATGCAGCATCAATGGCTGACATCTGCAGCTACATGGGGATCAAGATTTCCTTTTAAGGCTGACCCCTAAGACACTGGGCATAAAGTAATCTCACAGTTGCCAACCTTGTGGAAGCAATGCTGGATCCCAGGTCTGAATATCTACTTACCCTGCCTAGGTGTCACAGAAAAAAAAACTCAAAAGCCTAGTCAAAATGACTGTCAAGAAATCCCTCAGTGGGATAGGAAAACTTCTACCAGTTTCTGGAATCCTGGGGCAAGGGACCAACACCTTTGGTGCTTAGAGGAAGGAAACTGTGAAGAAAACAAAGACACAAATGTTACCAGATCATCCCAAGGTTGGGTCAAGCACAAGGAGAAGGAGGCATCAGTGAAGGATGAGTTTTCCCTTCTCTACAGCCCCACCCTGCCTCAGCACCCCAGGACGGGAGCAGCTTTGCAAGGCAACATCCTACTAACGCACCTGGCACATGCTGGAACCCACCAGGAAGAAACCCTCCTTTCCTCGTGGGTGCCTATAGAGGGCATGAAGGCATAATACTTGCAGGAACCCCCACAGGTACCCATGCCCTGCACCCCCAACTCTCCTCTTCAAGAGAAGTTTGCTCCTGCTTGTTTGTGGCCCCTGTCCCCACCCAAAACACTCATCCCTTTCCTCCCAGCTGCCTGACTAGAATTTCCTCTGAACAGACAGTCCCCCTTTTCCTTTACTGTGCTTCATGCCCTTTCCACCTCTGGTCTTCCCTTTCTGTCTTCCCCACGTCCCATTTGCCCCTCTCTCCTCTTCTCTCTGCCCTTACAGCCAGTCATCATCCTGCTAGGCTTATGTAGTTTCTGCAGCCGTTAGTGATAATGTTGGTGAGGATGAGGGGACAAGCTGATGAAGTTCCTTGAGTCCAGTGCGGCACTCAGTTCTCTCACTGTGGGTGTTCCATTCCACCTACACTGGAGGAATGTAGCTTCATAAGGTGAAAGCCATGTGGACCACGTCCTTCTCCAGACAACAGTATTGGAGACCCAGTGAACTAAAGGAGGCAGGAGCTGTTAACTCAGACCCGGCAGCTAGGGGAGGGGTGGAGGAACTTGTGCCCTGATTCCCAGGGGAGTCTGTCTGGCAATAGGCATTTGAGCATACAGTCTCCTGGAGTTCTGGCTTGGCTCCTTCCTGTAGCTCTCAGTCCATACCAGGCTGACCCCGGCCCTGTGGTTTGATGACCACAGACCTGGGGCTGTTTCTACCCTTTGAAAGAAGACACAAGAAAAGGACACTGTTAGTCATATTGGCACAGACAGGACTTTGTACTGAGCTGCCTTGCTCTACCATAGCCCTCCACCTGACTCCTCACTCCTGAACCTGTGCCCCATTTCACCAAGCCCTCCTCCCTCCTTCCTCCTTCCTTGGCCCCTGGTCACATCCTCTGCTGTCTGCTGCTGGCTCAACTTCCCCAGAATCCACACAAGGAGGATGCAGGAAGAAAGCTCCTTCTAAGGGTCACAGACGTCTTAGGATCTGGGCACCTAGGCCTAGGTGCAGCCTACCACTGGGAAGGGGCATTTAAAAAGCAAAGATCAAACACACAAGTGAATGCTGGTGGCCATGCCTATGCTGCGTTTCCTACCAGACCACATTCTTCTGGTTGTTGTCTCTTACCTGGGAAATGCACTGTTTTTCTAACATAGAGAGGCAACAACATGGAGTATGAAGCAAGTGAACAATCTGCCTCCTCTCCTCCTTTCAGCCCTTCGTCTAGTGGTGTTGGAGGCTGTGGGTGCCACCTGGGACTGGTGATCGCTGATGACAGGACCCAGTGATGGTTCCTCAGGGGACCTGCCCCTGTCACTCCCATCTTTGGTTTTCCCATCCTGGGGGGGGGGGGGGTCCACGGAGGCTCTATCATCAGGCAATGTTTCATTGCATCTCAAGTCAATGCTGATCTCCACAGCACTGCCGATGCCACTGGCATCCACAGCAACATCTTGTGGGGCTGGATTAGAAGGACAGCGGCATAATAGGTCAGGTAAGCGAGACCTCGAGCAGCCCTTGCTCCTTCCTTTTTCATCCACCTCTTGCAGTTGGCTCTTCCAAGATGAGATAAAATTAAGGGGGAGGAGGAGGGGAGAGGACCTGTAGGGCCCATGTTTGAATGGCACTTCACAAACTTTCCTGTTTGATGAAAACATGCCCATGGCTTAATCAGTTTTTCAGTATAGTGCATGCTGCTGGGACTTCATTAGGATTTCTATTTCTTACAGGTTCCATGATTTTTTGGACTTTGTAGCTCCTGGTGCCCATGGCTTCCACAATCTTGGTGATTGGAATTATTGGGATGATTTCTGTGAGGGGCTGGTGACAAAGCTTCATCACAGAGACATAGCCATAGGTGCTCCATGAGTTGGCCTGTGGTTATTCTGTCCCCAGAACTTAAGGCAGGCAAGTAGGATATAAAGGTTTCCCAGTTTTTCACATGCTTGGTGGCCTTGAATGCCTGTGATCAACTGGTGCAGATCTGAAGGGTTTGGTGCCTTGTATAATGTGAACCCAGTGACCATAGTGTAAATCAGTATGCCAAGGCTTCATGTGTTGATGGGAAGTCTGTGATACCCTAGGCCCTCCAATATCTCTGGTGCTAAATAAGAATGTATGCAACAGACTTCTTTTAACATCTTGCCAGTGGTGACTTTCATGGCTCCTCTCAAGCCCAAAGGTCATCATTTGAACACTGACTTCATCCCCCATCTATGGGTTCCAGCAAAGATCTCACCTTCCTGGGAGGTCTGCTGTGGGCTTCAAGCATCTCTAGGTTTCTTAGCAGTATTTGATGCTAGGATCACTCTGGCCCCAGGGAGTCCTTTTCTGTGCCTTCCTCCCAGCAGACAAACATGTCATCAGTCAGCCTTCCATCGTGTTAGCAAGCCTCCAGACTCAGCTTATTGGCAGAGAAGGTTTATTTGGGCTCAGAGCTTTGGAGGCGTCAGTTCATGCACCACTCTTCCCATCGCTCAGGGTCTGGAGTGGCACATTATGGCCAGAGCATACAGCAAAACAAAACCGCTCAACTTCACAACCAGGAAGCAAAAGAGGAGAGAGAGAGAGAGAGAGAGAGAGAGAGAGAGAGAGAGAGAGAGAGAGAGAGAAGAATGTGAAACATTGGGATTCCACAATTTTCTTCCAGAGAACTCCCTCAATGACTCAATGACCCAAAGACCTTTCATTGGATCCCCAACTCCCAAAGGCTCCCCCACCTCCAAACAGCATCAAATTACTGACCAGACTTTCAATACTTGGGCTAGATGAGACATTCTAGGTCTAAGCAGTAGCAGTGAGTCATGGGAGGATGGATGAGATGCCCACCATTCCCTTTTCCCTGTGCCCTGAGCTGCTATAACTCCCAGGCAGCCCGACAGCAGAGGTGACAGCTGTGTAGATCTGCCGAGGGTGTGGTGCTCACTGGCACTATCTCCAGGAGGCAGGTAGGCTCTTGGCCTGCTCCTCTCTTAATTCTTTACCCACAGAATCCTATGCAGCTGCCTTTGTAAAAGCCGGAACACATCCCTCTAGGCCTCTGTCTTTTGTGTGACAGATTGTGTTTTATGTCCATTTCTTCTTCCCTTCAGAGCACTTGATTTGCCCCAAATAGGAAAGCTGAGGTTGATTCTGCTTTAGACAAATGGAGAATCATTCCACGTGTACATTGCCATGGTCAAAGGAGCAACAACCAGAGGTGTGGTACTAAAACTTCCATCAGCAACGAAAACGGGTCAGCTGAGGGTTCTCCTGGCTCATACACAGTGCCGATTTCTGCTTGATATGGCTTTCCACTGGGGAGCATGGGCTGCTGAGTCAGAGACAGCAGTCTGTGTGTGGTTCCCAATGCCTGGGGGTGGAGAAAATGCCTGTTTCTTAAACTCTCTATTCCCAGGACACACATTGCTTCAGGCCCCACTGAGTCCAATAGGACAGCTGGCGCCATAGTATTGGGCCATTCCACTGGGCCAAAAAGCATGAATTAAGGAAACAGAACACTTGCATTGGCCTAGGGACAATCCTAGGGGCCATCTCCATTCTAGTTCACCCCCTGCATGGAATGGAGATACTTAACAGCACTCTCAGCCCCTCTAAAGACAAGCACAAGAAGAGACAGTCGTGGAGTCAAAACATTGCACAATGGGGTTGGAATATCCACATACACACGTAGCTGTGCTTGATTACTTTCATGATTAAAGAGAACTGATTGGGTGAGCCCACTTGAGAAGTGACCTGATACCATGGGAACACAAGTTCAAATGAAACTCGGCAAGTAGGCTGCAGAAGAGCTGGGCCTCAGTTCTAGTCCTGCCTGGCTGCTCTGATCCAATGCTAGCTAAGCGCAGCCTCTCAGCTCCTATTTTTCTCAATGTTTGGTCATCCTGGCCTTGCAGCACCCACTGTGATTTTCAGCTCCCCTGAAGTGGGCTCTCACTGCTTGTGGTTCTGACCCTCAAGTTCTGAGCCAGCCCCCATTTCCCAGGGACAGATCTCATTTCCACAAGTGGTACCCATCAGACTCTTGCCAGCTGCCCCGGCAGCTGACAAAACAGAGTGGTCCCTGTCTTATCTCCAGTGTCCTTGACCTTCTCCAGAAAGGACAAGACAGGAAGTAGAGGCTCCATCCTCACAGTTATGTGGATGAAGACTGCTCCTTTGCACCGGAAGCTGACCTGCGCCATGGAACTTCTCTCTGGCCAGGCTTCCCACTGGTGTACACTTCATCTGAAAGTCCTTGTCTTTTGGACCCTCTCACTAATTGTCACTAATTTGCTATTCTAGGCAGCTGCCAATCCCCAGGGAACATGGCTTTTCACCAGGCAGGATCCCATGAAACCCAAATTTATGTTAGTAAGTGATGGAGAAGTTGTTCAGTTGCCCCATTTGGAATCTGACCAGCATAGAGCCCTAAGGGAGAATGAGGGTCTTTGCTGTTCAGTGGAATATTGTGTTTGGAACAGTAACAGGCCAATGTGAGTGGAGGCTCTGGACTTCTTGAGGAGGAATGCCTCTGTCATAGGGAAGACATACTGGCCCAGGTTTCAGACTTGTGGGTCCCCAAATGCTGCCATGAATGACATGGTAACATACCCTTGATACCGAGTTTGGAGAACTGCACTGCCAAGCCACCCCACAGGGCCAGCCCGTATCAGCGCATGCATGCTACCTTCCTCCATGCTGTGACAAAATGCCTGAGGCTCACAGTTGGAGGGGATACAGGCCACTGTTGTGGGGAAGTCACATAGGAGGGAGGGAGGAAAGACACATAGTAGGGGCAGGAAGCCAGCAGGTCATACTGTGGAGAGAAGAGCCTCAACAGGAAGTGGTGCTGGGTCATAAAAGCTCAAAAGCCTGCCTCTGGTGACTCATTTCCTCAAGCCAGGATCCACTTCCTAAAGGTTCCATAACCTACCAAGTAGCACCCCCACACGAGGACCAGATGTTCAAACACATGAACCTGGAGGACAGTTCAGACTCTGAGCCACCCCAGCGTCACCTCCCTGGCTTTGCTCCTCCACTTTGGATGCAGTTTAGCTCTCCACCCAGGGGTTCAAGGCTCCCTACAACACAGCTGGGCCACTAGAGCAGAAGACCAAAGAAGAGATTTGCAGCCTTGGCAGCACACTGTAACATTTGCCAAGTAGAGCCGAGGAGCCTCCTGGGAGGGAACACCCTTACCCCAGTGCCTCCTGCTGGAAGCAAGTTCTGTGGAGGGGAACACACTGTGCAGGGTCCTGCCTGCAGGCCGGTCACATCCTCCTGGGCGTCTCACATCTCCACCCATCAGCCTTTCCCCAAGGATGATTCATCCTGTGCTTAGTCCAAGAAACCAGACACACAAGAGTGCAGAAGGGGCTCTGTGGACCCACTGCTTGCTGGGTGGTGGGGGGGAAGCATCCAGAGCTTCACCTGCACACTAGGAGCTTGCGGTGTGGAGCAGAAATGGGATTCACTCACTAGTTTGACAGGAAAAGCAGAAGGGATAGTTACCCTCAGAGGCCGGTTTAACAAACATCCCTCATACCTGCTGCTTATCTGCAGCCAGAAAGCAAGCTGCCAGCTCAGAAGAGAATGCTGCATGGGTGCTGGTCATTTTCTCTTCTGGCAGTAAGAAAAGGAGAAGGAGTACCCTAAGTGCCTTTAGGCAGCACACGCATGCCACGTGTAGTCAAGGGCCCATGCTGTTGGCAACAGGAGAGACGTTTTGTACTGGCCTGAGTTAGGGCTGGCTCAGCCCACTCCTGTTCTGAGGACAATTTGGTCAGAGCACAAGCCCCTGGGCTCTGTCACTACCACTTCACTAGGAGTAGGCACCATCTTCCTCTCAGATGTGTTTAATGTGCTCTGCAAAGCCTGAGAGGAAAAGGAATGTTCTAGTGTGGGCTCCAACTTTCTTTCCTCTCTCCGAAGCCCTGTGAGTTGTGCGTGTGTGTGTGTGTGTGTGAGTGTGTGCGCGCACGTGCGTGTGCATGTGTGCACATGTGTGTACATGTGCTTGCAGATGTGTGTGCATGTATGAGTGCATGCAAGCATGGGTACGTATGCATGTGTATACATGTACATACACTTGCATACAATCATATTTGTGAGTACAGGTGTGCAAGTGCCATGAGACATGTGGATGTCAGAGGACAACCTCAGTTGTTGTTAGTCCTCACCTTCCACACTTTGTTTGAGGTGGGGTCTCTTGTATGCACACACACACCACTGTACACACCAGGCTAGCTGAAAACAGATCCATTATTTCCTCAAGGACTGATATTCTTCAGTTTGTGACAAGGTTCTGTCTCCACCACCTGAAAACACCACTGCAGCTTGGGCTGACAGAGCATCAGTTGTCCCCCTCATGGTCATGGAGCCAACAACAAGCCACAGCCCACTGCCTCTGGCCAGCATCACAAGAAAGGGTCATATAGAATATCCATGTCTCTGAAAACACAAAAATTAAAAACCTGAGGTATGGTTTCTCCTGGTTGCCTATGGCTTTTTACACCATCTTGAAGTCAAATGAAAAAAAAATGACTTTCAAAAACCACCATACGCCAGGAAACATGGGCATTAATTGGTCCCTTCCAGGTGGTAGCACTGTGCTGTGGTGTGCGGGAATAGAACAGGGCAAAGGGCAGATATTCTGGGAGGGGAAAGACAGTACTAAGAACATTCATATGTGAGATCAGAGAGAATAAACATTTCAGGAGAGGCAATGAGGAGAGAAATTTAGCTAGAAAGATATTTACTAGGGATGACCAAAAGGCTGAGGCAGAAGAAGCTCTAGGGAGGGTTTCTGGGTTCCTGTATGCAAAACTAGACACACAACACTCCTCACTCAAGAGAGAATATTGATGAAAGGGAGGCCAAGGGGACAGATCAGGACTTGGCTTCCAGGAATGAGAGGGGTCTTCAAAATAGCTAAGGTGTGACTCTAAGCCAGCCAGCCATGAGCTGTACAAATGTGAAGCTCTGAAGATTATCCCAGTATGATTACAGAAATATGTGTATATCTTGCAAATCAGTGGTGTGTGGAGCCGAAAGAACACAATCATATCTACCCATAACCAAAACTTCAACCTGAATTGAGGTCAACAAAGAAAGAACTCACTATCTCACAAAACAAGAAGCATGGCCTTAGAGCCATTAGAGGGTGACTCATCTCACTATGACACAGACAACCCACCCTTCTTGGGAAGCACCCCCAACATCTTGACTAAATTTGTGAGGTGCTAAGGTAGTGAGTCCTACAGTAGTCTAGGAGCCCTGTCTCCAGTCAAAATCAATAAAAGCAGGTCAGAAGTCCCTAAGGTCTCTCTTATCAAAAGCGGAACAAAGCCCAGAAAAGCCACTCAGCAGAGGAAGTTGGAGCCCATGCAGGGATGGTAACGTTTGACTGACTGGCTTGGACCCACTAGGGCTGGTTGCCAAGCCACGTGAAAGGATGGACCAACCTGGAACCTTGACAAGGAAGAATAAGGAAGTGGCTGTAAAGGAAATTGCTTCATTTCAGGTGAAAATCCAGTGGTAAGAAAAGAGAAGGCCCCAGCTAATGGAGGTCTTACAGGTCGAACCTGCCAGGGGACTGAGGTGTGGCCAAAGCACGGGAGGAACCAGGAGCTGAGGGCAGATCGGGCTTCACCCGCTGTTCTCATCTGCACAGAACTCTGCAGAGCGTTCATGCAGAGCATAGAGGCCATTAGTCACCTGAACCACGGGTGTTTTAGTGGCACACTGCCAGCAGAAGCTAGATTACAGTGATGGCAGAGTGACAGGGAAGTAAAAAACTGGAGACAAGTGTAGGCAACCACTGTGGGAAACCCTGCACCTGCAGAGTGAAGGGCAGGCAGGAACTGCAGAGTTTGATATTTCTGCTCTATCTTAAGTTTGTAAGAGAGACATCGTATTTCACAAATTACTGCAGGAACCTAGTACAGAGAGGGAGAGAACTAAACAGGAAGGAAAAGAGATGGTGGATGGGATGGAAGTCTTCTCATCCTGCAAAGATGTCTGCAAAGAGTGTTTGGGAGAGAGTTCCAGGAGCCGGCTTTGGGTAGGAAAAAATGTCTCTTCATTCAGCAGGCAGTCAAGAGTGAAGGGCAGGCCCTGCAAGGCTGTGAGGGTTAATACTGTCAAGCTGACAGGATCCAGAGTCTTCTAGGAGACAAGCCTCTGGCCATACCTGTGAGGGAGCTTCAAGATGAGTTCAGGTAAGAAGATTTGCCCTAAATGAAGGCAGCACCATTCAGTAGGCCGGCATCATACACTGCATGAAAAGGACCATAATTTCTCTCTCCCCTCTTCTCCCCTCTCCTCCTCTCTCCCCTCTCCTCCTCTCTCCCCTCTCCTCCTCTCTCCTCCTCTCCTCTACTCTCTCTCCTCTCCTCCTCTATTCTCTCCTCTCTCCTCCTCTGTCTCCTCCCTTTCCTCCTCTCCTCCTCTATCCTCCCCTGCTCCTCCTCTCTCTCTTCTCCTCCTCTCCCCCATCACCTCTGTCTCAATACTGATGGTGGATTCATGTGACCTCACATTGTGCCACCTCACACTCCTGTCACCATGCCTTCCTCACCATAATGGTCTGGATCTTCAAACTGTGAGCCAAAACAATCCTTTCCTTCTTTAAGTTGCTTTTTTCAGGGATTTGCCACAGTGAAGAGACATGTAATTAATTTAACAGGTGTGAAGAAATGACAAGTCTTCAGGGGATGAGCGACTCCTATGCAGTGGCTTGTTTTCACCACAAGGGCTGTTCTGCACTCTGTCCACGTCTCAGTGGCTTAAGGTGTTCAGTTGAAACTGAACGGTCTCAGCTTACTTGCTGGAGTTCCCATTAACTGTCACCCCAGTTCCCACATAGACTCCTGAACCACCTGGGAAGGAAGCATTCAGAATCAGCGTTGGGAGCAGGAAAAGCATGTGTACCACAGAGTTGGCTTAGGGAACGAACGTGGTGTACCTCCGCAGCGGGGAGGGCTCACTGACACTCATCCTGAGGATAACCGACCAGAAGCAGCTCGGTTCGAAGCCCATAGGGCCTACCAGGAGAGACAATGGGTTTAAAAAGCACTTGACCCTCAGGATGGTCAGACAGGTATTTCTCAGGAAATTACAAGAGCGGGGAAATCTTGAGCCTCCAAGCTCTTAAACAATTTCAGGTTAGATCAATTCAATGGAATTCAAGACCACTCTGTGACCAAGACTGACCCTCCCTTCCTGGATCCACTCCCCTCACACCACGCCCACCTTTGTCCGGTTCCACATACCAGGAGTCCTCACTAAGCCTGAATGGAGAAGGCAAATTTCTGAGGCCTGTGCAGACTCCAGAAAGAGTGGGAGTTCAAAGGGACGTTCTCTTTAGTTGCTGAGTTCCCAGGGAGAGAAAGCTAAGTCCTCTGGCAGCTTCAAATTCCAAACTCCTGAGAGGGTTCAAAGATTCCTGGAAGGACACAAATTCACTTAAAGAGAAACAGATAACACAGGGGGCCCCTCAAGTGGAGTATTGGTTCAGTTTCTCAAATAAAAAGTGAAAAAAACTAAAAATAAAAACCACCTAGCTTGGATAGTTTCACCAGTAATTTCCAAGAAACATCTAAGGAAGACAGGATACTAATTTCCCATACCCTCCTCCAGAAAACAAGAGCCGTGGGAT
Organism: Peromyscus nudipes; assembly: GCA_902168325.1. Taxonomy (NCBI): domain Eukaryota; kingdom Metazoa; phylum Chordata; class Mammalia; order Rodentia; family Cricetidae; genus Peromyscus; species Peromyscus nudipes. The sequence continues at coordinate 4,927 of CABHPH010151040.1, read as the reverse complement.
ACACGGATAGGACAAGAAGGCAGAGCTTTCATGACTGGGATTAGGGTCTCTGTAGGAGATCTCAGATCAGTAGGCCTGGTGGTGTGGGGCTGCAAACCCAGCACCAGGGAGGCTCAGACAGGAAGATCAGAGGTTCAAGACAAGCCTGGGCTATACAGCAAGACTCAAAAACATGAGACCTTTCTGCCCTTGTAGCATACAAGTGAGAAGGTGTGATCTCCCAAGCCCACCTTCATCTTCATCAATGCCCCACTGCTCAGACCACAGTCTTGTGTACCACTGCCACCAAATGTAGTTTTTAGCTAAGTCTCTGTGGTTCTATTTACCAATAAAGACTTGGAAATCCAATGTTAGGGTGAAAACCTACTAGCTCAGAGGGGCTGAGAAGCAATCAGCTGACCTTCCTTTTTGGCCAGAGACCCAGCAAGAGAGTGTCTCTCCAACTGTCCCAAACCAAAAGACTGCAAAAATTTCAAGTGACTCCCTACTCCTTCCTATGCATCTCTCTATCTGTCTTCCTGGCTTCTCTGTACTGTCTATGGATAATTCCTGTCAACTAGTTGCTGGCTCTGCCCCGATCCAAGGTTGATATTATTAACACAATCTTGGGGTTTCACAGTTTGATCAAATATTCCGTGCGACACTGAAGTCCTGGCTCCGCATACTTTGACAGCTAAGAATCCCATCTCATGTAACTCTAGCTAAGGTGCCTGATATCACAATCCTGGGAAAATGGGATTTTTCTTGGTGAAATTAGACTCAGCCATGCCCTCAGTTGTGGTTAGGGCAGGTCACCTACCTGCATGGCTGCAAATTCACAGCCTACCTCTACAGCCTCTTCAACTGCTCCAAGCTGACCACTTGGTTTTCCACTAAAAATTGGTGCCTACACTGTCATTAAATGGGACCAGGAGCATTTCTGCTGGAAATGCTCCCCTTGCTCCACTCTATACCTCACTGGGTTCGATGAGAGAAAAAGAAGAAGAATTTTCCCAGAGTCCTGCTCTTTTGGAAAGACTGTAACTTCTGTCTCCTTGTGAGGCTTGAGACTGTGACTTCTGTGTCCTGAGTTCACAAAGGCTTCCCCTGTAAGCATCCTGTAGACTGTAGAGCAGAGGAGGGAACAGGTAATGGTGCCTGTTCCCAGCTCCACAGCTGGCCACCTCTTCTGGAGCCTCCATCCCATGGCATGGTGTTGCAGGCTCTCAGCTCTGATGTGTACAGAGGTGCAAGAGTCACACCAGCTTTATCTCTCAAGACTATTCTTTGGGCTGTGAACATAAAAGAAGTAAGCTGGGCATTCCAGGGAAGCTGCAATTGTGTCATATGAACAAACATTTTTATTAAAGTACCTTTGATCTGAGTGTGGTGGCACACACCTGAGATCCCAGCCCTCAAGAGACAGAAGCAGATCTTGATCTTCATGAGTTCAAGATCAGCCAGGGCTACATTGTGAGACTATGTTCCAAAATAGATAGGTAGGTAGATGGATGGATGGATGGATGGATGGATGGATGGATGGATGGATGGATGGGTGGGTGGATGGATAGATAGATGATAGATAGATAGATAGATAGATAGATAGATGATAGATAGATAGATAGATAGATAGATAGATAGATAGATAGATAGACAGACAGACAGACAGACAGACAGACTGGGGAGATGGTTTGGCCAGTACAATGCTTGCTGAACAAGCACAAGGTCACAGATCCTCAATGCCTATCTAAAAGCTGAGCGTGGCAGTACACATTTGTAGCCCCAGTGTGATGGCAAGTGGAGACAGGAGGATCCCTGGAAATTACTAACCAGCTAATCTAGACACTCTATGAACTTCAACTTTGGTGAAAGACCTTCTCTCAAAAAAAGAAAAAAAGAAAGAAGATGAAGAAAAAGGTAAGTGATTGAGGAAGGTACTGAGCACTGATCTTTGGCCCTTACAGGAAAATATTCTACTCAACCATGACAGAAAAGCAGTCACTGTGTCTCCCAGTCAACTGGCATCATCAGAAATGAAGAAATATTGTGGCACATAATTAAATCCAGAGTGTGCTAGCTTTGTGGGAGCTTTGTGGAAACAGGCACTGGACAGAGGGATAGCTAAGAGGGAGGTGGCTCAGCTTCTCCTTCCCCACCCCACTCTGTATCATCTTGGTGGCACTGAACCCCTGGTGATGACAATGGCTTTGTTAGGCCACAACCTAGGAGCGAAACTGTTGACCTCACAAGTATAACTAATGGCCTGATGGACCCAAAGGCCAGAGCTGAGAGCAACCCTGCCCCTCGTTCCCAAGACAGTCTGTACCAAGAGAAGACGACAGCCCTATGCAGTCCTGCAGTCAAGGTCCCTGAAGCCAGGCCTGTCTCCATGAGTCGGTGATGGCGCAAATGTTTGGCATGGTTGAGCCCCCACAATGTCCCTTTATTGCCTGGATTTGATTTTCTTTTGAAACATAGTCTCCTGTAGCCCAGGCTGGTCTCAAACTCACTGTAATAGCTAAGGGTGATCTTGAAATCTTGATCTTACTGACTTGACTTCTCCAGTGCTGAGATTATTAGCATACGCATTCTACAATAACATTCTACAATAAACATTCATACAACCCCAGCCCAGTTTTGCATTAAAGACCAGCTTTCAGAGCCTTCTAGTCACTGCTGGCCCCTCTGGTGTGTGGTCACTTCCACCTTGGCCTCCCCAGACATGGCGGCATTATCCAGATGGTCTCCCATCTTGGAGCCCCCATGAGAAGAAAAAGTACCAACACCAGAGTTACCATAGAGGAGTAACTGTTGATTGTAGGCTCCACCACATAGCACTGAGTGTCGCAGCTGCAGGGAGCCTGCTCAGGTCTCTCTTACCTAGAATCTCCAACGTGGGCCAATCCAATCAAACAGCAGCGACGTTCTTTCCCTGTTCACATTTCCCTCACCAAATCACCTTCTCTGTGTGTCACTGGTCTACATCAGCCCCACCTCCTTAAGAATGCTTGGTGGGGAAGTTGGATATCCTGCAAATAGGGATCCAACATTCCTCACAGAAAGTCTCTCTGGCCCCAACTCCATTGTCTCTGACCTTGGTAGGAGGTCAGGGGATGTCATGACAGAGAACAGCATCACAGGGATCTGGAGAGCTAGTCCAGGAGGACTGGTGGAGACAAGAGAATGGAATGGAGGAGGAGAGAGCAAAGAAGCTGTGAAATTTTCCTAGGAGCGGCCAAGCTATCAACTCTCCCAAGAGCTTGAGTTATAACAGCTGCTGTTAAGTAAGTGTCCTCACCGAGAGTGGAGGCTTTGCCGACACCAGCTGAGAGAAGCTGGGTTCTCTCATGCGTGCATCCCTATATGGGACAGCAGAGCTGTTTTCCGCCACAGGGACAAGTAGGGTGAGGTGTAAATGTGGGAAGCATCATGTCACAAAGGCCCTTTCAAAGGGACAGTGATGGATGGAGTGGCATGGCTCCAGGAGCCAGAGACTTCCTTGCAGCATTGACAAGCACAGAAAACCCCAAGGCCAGCTCGCCACACGAAAGTCAATACACTCTCCTGCCAGGAAGCCTGCGCTGTGTCTACGCATTCCGAAGCTCGCGCTTCTGCTGTGAAATTATGATTCTAATTTTAGCTAAGTACAACCACACAGTGAAGTCAAAGGTCTTTAAGTAGCTTATGCTAAAACTCACAGGCCTGGTGCCCAAACCTGCCCTACATCATAGAGGAAGTCATTGTCTACTTTAAAAGATGACTTTCTGGTACTGACTTCTTTATGTCTACGCAATATACTATTCTGACGCCTTCTGATTAGGAGACATTTTAGCATAGTTTCTGCTGTGGTAGCCAAGCTGTTCTCTCACATCCCCCCAGCTCCCTGCACCCTCTTCCCACAGAGTCTATATTGGTAAACTGAGGCACAGATTGTTCATGCTGAGCCCAGGGTCCTACTACCAGCATAACTCCTTTCTCACACAACTTTCATCCTGGTTTGTTTCTCCAGGAGTTGAGAGTCATCTTATATCTTTATTTGTTCAGTTTTCCACGTATTTCCTGCTAACATTTCCAAAAGTTAAGATGGTTGTTAAATGCCTCGAAATCTTTCCAAGTATTCAAATATCTTTATTTTCTGTTGGAGATTTGTGATCCTTCCTTGTCTCACTTGGGTTCGGGCCCCTGCTTCAAGGACCTGATTTTGTAGTTTTCGTCCTTATTTTTTTTATAGTATGGTACACATTAATTTAAAAGGAAGAGTTCAGGAGAAAAAGAAGAAATACAAACACAGTTTGATGATAGACAGATAGATGGTAGGTAGATTAATCTTGATAGACAGATGATAGGTAGTAGATAGCTAACAGATTATGGAGGAGAGATAATCAATAGGTAAATAGATGGTAGATGATTAATATATAGATAAACAGATGATAGCTAGAAGGTAGATAGTAGGTATTATTTTCATGCTTAAAAATATATTCCCCTTCCCTCTTGACCAACACCTAGCAATTCTCCTTTACCCTCCTACTTTTCTTTGCCTGTAGGAACACTGCCATCTGCTTCTGCTACCACATTTTCTAGGTGTCCGACCCCTGCTTACTCCTCCTCTACCACATACCTGCCTTGCGTTCTGGTTTGTCCTTCCAAGTCTTCGTTTTCTAAGAGATGCTCCCCAGGCATCCGGTGGTCCTCAGCTGTCCATTCCTAGTTTAAAGAGAGCATTAAACATTGTTTGGAACCTGAGCAGGTAGATGTCAGGGTGGGACTTCTAGTCTGGTAGAAAATGACCCAGACTCTGGTGAGGAGGCATCTGATGGCAGCCCTTGGTGGCACTGTCACTGGGGACTGTTATCTTTCCAGTGTCTCCCCAGGAGAAGGCAGGGAGGCCTGGCTACTGTCTGGATGAAGTGATTACTATCTGGTCTTCACTGATTATCATCCCCAACAC
>CABHPH010151039.1:1006-38784 GCA_902168325.1 Peromyscus nudipes | reverse complement strand
TAGATCACCCCATTACCCCTCCTGCCACCCCGCCCCCCTCTCCCCGGGCCCACCCCCCATTTCCATCTCCTCCAGGGCAAAGGCTCCCCCAAGGATTGAGATCAACCTGGTGGACTCAGCCCAGGCAGGTCTAGTCCCCTCCTCCCAGGCTGAGCCAAGGGTCTCTACTAAGCCCCAGGTTTCAAACAGCCAATTCATGCACTGAGCACAGGACCCGGTCCAACTGCCTGGATGCCTCCCAAACAGATCAAGCCAATCAGCTGTCTCACCCATTCAGAGGGCCTGATCTAGTTGGGGGCCCCTCAGCCATTGGTTCACAGTTCATGTGTTTCCGTTTGTTTGGCCACTTGTCCCTGTATTCCATCCATCCCTGGTCCCAACAACTCTAGCTCACATAAACCCTCCTCCTTCTCGCCAATTGGACTCCCGGAGCTCCACCCAGGGCCTGACCGTGGATATCTGCATCTAGTTCTCTCAGTCACTGGATGGGGCTTCTAGTATGACAATCAAGGTGTTTGGCCATCCTATCACCAGGGTAGGTCAGATCGGGCTACCTCTCGACTATTGCCAGCAGTCTATTGTGGGGGCATCTCCGTGGATCTCCGTGGGCCTCTCCAGCACTCTGCCTCTTCCCATTCTCATGCGGTCTTCATTTATCATGAACATTCCCTGTGTTTCCTCTCTGCACTTGATCCAGTTGGGATCTCCCGCTCCCCCAAGTTCTCTTTCCCTCGCCCCTCGCCCCTCATTATCCTCACTCACGTCCAGTCTGTTCATGTAGATCTCATCCATTTCTGCTCAACATCCCTAATCATTAGGGAAATGCAAATCAAAACAACTCTGAGATACCACCTTACACCAGTCAGATTGGCTAAGATCAAAAACACTGAGGACACCTTGTGCTGGAGAGGATGTGGAGCTAGGGGAACTCTCATCCACTGCTGGTGGGAATGCAAGCTTGTACAGCCACTGTGGAAATCAATATGGCGCTTTCTTAGAAAATTGGGAATCAATCTCCCCCAAGATCCAGCTATACCACTCTTGGGCATATACCCAAGGAATGCTCAACCATACCACAAGGGCATTTGCTCAGCTATGTTCATATCAGCATTATTTGTAATAGCCAGAACCTGGAAACAACCTAGATGCCCTTCAACCGAAGAATGGATAAATAAACTGTGGTACATATATACAATGGAATACTACTCAGCAGAGAAAAACAACGACATCTTGAGGTTTGCAGGCAAATGGAGGGATCTAGAAAAAATCCTCCTGAGTGAGGTAACCCAGACTCAGAAAGACAAACATGGTATGTACCCACTCATAGGAGAATACTAGTTGTGGAACAAGGATGACTGGTCAGCCACTCACAACACCAGGGAGGCTACCTGGAAAACAGGACCCCAAGAAAGACACGGGGATCATCCAAAAATGTATATTTTAAAGGTAACTTGACTTCAAAATTTGGATGTAAGGATAGGTTGCTTTGTAAAGGAGGCTCTGCTTTTGTTTCCACAGAAAGCCAGAGGCTATGGATTTGTTCCAGATTAAGATACATCAAGTTTGACCAGCCAAGACCCCCTGAAAGATCTCCGATGATACCATGGCCCAGATGATCCAACATCCAGAAAGGTTTCAAGGCAACTGGCTCAGATGATACACCCTCACGGACTACTCCATAATCCTAAAATTTTCTTTGTGTCCCCATAAGATACAGTGCCCCCCTCCAGCAGGAAGTAGTAAGAGAAGCTACTCCCAAATTCCCAAATATACCAAGCTGGCTTTGTAGATGTGTAAAAGTTAAAACCTTCCTCTTCTAAAAAAAAAAAAAAGAAAAAAGAAAAGGGGAGGTGCTGTGGAATGGTCTGTATGTCAAATTGCTCTGATTGGTCAATAAGTAAAACACTGATTGGCCAGTGGCCAGGCAGGAAGTATAGGTGGGACTAACAGGGAGAAGAATTCTGGGAAGTGGAAGGCTGAGTCAGAGGGAGACACTGCCAGCCGCCGCCGCAATGACAAGCATCATATCATGATGCTGGTAAGCCATGAGCCATGTGGCAAGGTATAGATTTATAGAAATAGATTAATTTAAGATGTAAGAACTAGATAGCTAGAAGCCTGAGCCACTAGGCCGTATATTATAAACAATATAAGACTCTGTGATTACTTGGTTGGGTCTGAGCGGCTGTGGGACTGGCAGGTGACAAAGATTTGTCCTGACTGTGGGCCAGGCAGGAAAACTCTAGCTACACAAAGCCTTATATTTGATAAAAATAAATGAATGGAGAGATGTGGTCACCATGAAAATAAAGCATCCTGTCACATTTCTTAAGCTATTTTATATGTTCATGTACATCAGAATGTCTTACAATTGAAATGTCTGACCTGAATAACCACTTGCTTATGGTGCATGTGAATTTTTTAAATTGTTATTTTATTTATGTGTGTGCACATGTCTGTCAGTACACACTGAGGCCATTGGAGGATGTATGCTCCCCTGCAGCTGGAATCACAGAGAGCAGTAAACCACCAAATTTAAGTTGCAGTGTCCTAACTTTGGCATGACCTCTATGAGTATACCATGATATTGAACCTTTGTTAATAACACATGGCAGTTATTTGTACCAAGGCTCAAAAGGTATTTTAATGAACAACAAATCAACAAAGATACATGTACATGACTTTGTGTTTTGTGCAGTTATATCATCAAATATTTTGAGATGTATGTGACCTAGGCATTCCTGCATCACAGTAATTTCATTACACCCCAACCCAATAAAGCTCTGTCTCTCTATTCACTCCACCTCATATCCCTGCAAACTCAATTACATGTATGATCAAAATAATCCTGTATTGAGTGCATAGTGGTACAATAACCAAAGAACACTGAAATTGATACATTGTTTTCACAATAATTTCCATATTTTATGATTGTTGTTTTTGTCTCTTTAATTTTTAATAGATTTTATAATATCATGCTAAAAGAAGCATACAAATAAGAAAAAAATTAACAAGGATATTGTTGATACTGATACATTTAACCAAAAAACTTTAAAACAGGTTTAAAAATTAAAGTTATTAAAATGACTGTAGGTTCTTCCGCATATTGAATGTAATAGAGTAGTCATGTATTTATATACTTGTTCAAAAGGCATGTAATAAAAATTAATAAAAATATACTTGGATTTGAAAATGAGAAAGAAGGGTTGTATATGAGCAATTGGAAGAAGGGAAGAGATGAGTAAAATGTTTCTTATTGAAAAGATTGCAGAAAGCTTCCAAAAGATTCAGAGGTTGTTACTGATTCCAATGTACCATCCTTTACCAGTATTTAATTTACTATCAGACATAGGAATTCAGAGTCTGAAGGGGGAGACACAAGATAAGGTCTGCAATGTTTCAAAGCATACTAAAAGAAATATTCAACAAAAAGGAGTCATGTGTGTTTGTTGTTTTCAAGGGAAGTATTCAATACCTCTCTGTCAACATCAATAAATAATTGACTTCCAACAAAGCTAATGATCTGTTTGGTTTCATACATAGGAATGGGCTGAGAAGTAAAGAAAACCACCTACATGATATTCTGTATGCCAGAACACAGTGATAATGCAAACCAAGAATGCAAGTTTGAACTTGTGATCACCTAAATGGCAACAGGATGATTGTTGTTATACTTTCTTTTCCATACATTTTGCCTTTGGTGACAGATAGAGAAGAGTCTGCAGATGTTAATGCTCCATATTTTCAATGACTCTAAGGTTTCTGAATAAAACTACAATGCCATAGCCATTTCCACAATAAATCTCCCAGGGTAGAGGAAAGAGCAGGATTTCACTACTCTCTGCCAGATACTAAAGCCTCAAGAGAATTAACTCCCTTGCTTCTAGAGCAGCACTTCAATACAGATACAGGGATGCCATATCCTTTAGGTAAGCAGTGGCTTCAGAAGAAGGAAAGAGCAGGACTCCCCAAGTTTCAGCAAGATACAAAAGCCTGAAGTGAATCAAACCGAGACATGGAGCCCACATTTTTAAAAGAAGCTGTAGCTGCAGAAGCAGGAATCTGCTTGCTACACATTTGAGAGGATCTTTTGCTCAGATATGTAATGCTAGGAAACATACAATCTTTGACTTTGCTAATTTCCACGGGCTATGTCTCCCCTTCTATGTTACAAACAAGCTGCCTTGTCTGGGTCAATGTAAAATAGGATAATGATTATATCCATGAGAAACTGAGATCCTTAACACAAGAGACTGATTGGTAAGAACATGCTCTGCTAAAAATTTTATTTGCTCCCCTTTCCTCTGATGGAGCAGTGTGTGCTTCCAAATTGTGTTATAAGAGGAACCTGTTAGAGCTAATTTAGGCTTTACCCAGCCTGTCTGCTTAGAAGGATGATTGGACAATGGCCCTGAATGCAGGAATCTGAGATGGTCTACACTTGTCTGTACTGAGGTGAGGTCTTTTTTCCACCCCTTGCATTCCTTTAAATATCCTATGGCAGAGACAGTAGATGCTGGATGGATTAGGATACAGGCACTCTCAAAGCTATCCTGTATTTTCTATCTGTTTCACTCACCTATATCATTCTGAATAATACTTCCTGCAGGTTCTACTTGAGAATTCTCTGGACAAATGAGGGGGTGGGACATGGCCCAACCCACAGGAAACAATATGGAGACTGAACCAAATTTCACCAATAGAAAGCAAAATCTTGTGGTACTCTTTGAGATCCCTTCAGAGCTGCTTATTCATTTCTCCCTCCCAACCCAATGTGTGCTGCAGCCTAAACAAGGAAACTGAAAGTGGAAGACAGGAAATGATGTAATGAATGCTAGACTGCCCAGAATGCAATTATCAAAAGAGAAAAGCATCCCGTGGTAATTAGAGGTTGATCACATACCCAGGTACTTGTCCCTGTTTCCTGGCCATCTACCAGACAGCCTCAATTTCCACTGCCTGATGGCTGATTGTGATTCTGTGCTGCAAATTGTACCTTTCTGGTAACAGTTTCTGATATGCCATTTTAGATTCCCCAAATGCACTTATTATTGGAGTCTGATACTTGAAATTTTCATAGAGTCCCAGGTGGCTAAGTGAGAATTGTCACTGATATAGTCATTTTTTTAATGGGTCATCTAAGGGAGCATATGATCAATACATCCCTGGTTTCTGTCAGGTATTTTTTCCCAATGTAAATCTTCCTTGAAGATAGTGGAGGATATAAATCTGAGGTAGTGATCACAAATATTAAAGCTGAAGCAGTGGCTTCAGAGGAAGGAGTACATATCTGGCAGAACAAACAGGTGCAGTTGACTCAGAGATAGAGTGTGGGAAATCCCACCCAATCCCTGCCTATCCTAAGTTTTTATTGCCTCTGTCTGCAGCAGTTCTCTGGAACAGTTATCATTCTCCTGTGTTGTTTCCAGTCAGGCTTTGGCTAAATCCAGCTACCAGCTGGAATTTAGCCAGGAGCCTGGCAACTAAAACTGTGGACTGCAAGCCTTTTTATTCCATCTGTCTGACTCATATTCAAATACACATAGATTAGGAACCAATAAGGAGAGAGCTGTCTAAAGTAGAATGGAAAGGAAATGACGGCAATGAATTTGAAGATCTCCATCAGAGCTGCTGACTCATATCTGACTCCCTCCTCCCTGTGTGTTCTAAAATGGCAGGTAAACTGAAAGAGGAACACAGGATAAAATGTATTTACCCTGGGTTCTGCCTCCAACTAACAGTAAAAAACAGGCTGATGCTGTCTTGTAGTGTTATGAACTCCAGCCACACCCAAATTACATGACATTGTGTCCAATCTCCGTCAGTCAGGAAGATAGCTTTGCCATCCCAGGGCCTTGCCTACTAAGTAACCCTATGATATGTGATTATGTAACCTGCATGCAGCTTGATTACATAGACTAAGTGCCTGCATGGCATAGCTATGTAAGTTCCTATGAGCATGCTATAGGGGAAGTATAAAAGCAGACTCAACCTGTTTCCCAACCCCTTTCTCTACATCATTCACTTCTAGTAGACCTATTTCCCAATCCCTCCTTTCCCTCTCACAATAATAACACTTATAGTGGGTTTCTTTGCACATCTTCTTTTCTCTTGAACAGTAAATAACACTACAAATAAAGAACATTGTTGCTGCATGACAAAGAGAACCCTCCTAGCACCCTCTGTCCAGAGTCCTATACCAAGTTTCATTCACTTTCTATTGCCCACTTTCCATTTACCTGGCTGCCAGATTACTCATTCTATTGGTGAGTGTTCCCTATACCAGCCAGCTTAAACTGTACCTTGAACCCATTGGAATGACCATTGATCATTAGGCTTCCTCCAGGTATTCTTGGGAACACTCATCCACAGTCTTCATTGGCTTTTGTCATCCCACAATACAGCCTAAACCCTTAGCCATTCCCGAGGACTGCAGGCTGAGATATCAGTCTCATTTGTTTCTTGTCAGTCACACCCTCATCCTTTGGCTGTTGACCCAGCCCACACTTTTCTTGCTTGACAAAGAGCTCAGTGACTTATGCCAAAAAACTGATCCTCATACTGTCTCGGGATATGTGTGATTTTAGAATTTAGATCATGTTTATTTGTATTTTGTTTATTGATTGATTGCTTGCTTGATTGATTGATTAATTTCCTTTCTTTATCATAGGCACGGGAAGCAAGACTTCCAATAATATTAGCCGCACATCTTCTCTGGGATGCCTATTAGTAACTCTTAGAACTCTCAACTTAATGCCTTAATTAAAGACTTCTAAGTTTATCAGCCTTTGCACTAAAAAAAATGGCCTAAGAATCCCTCAGACAACAATAAAAAATGGCTACCTAATGTCACACTGGACTCCAGTATTTTATGGGAATAATCTAACTTCTGCCAGCAAAAAATGCAAATGGACATGGTTACTTTATATCTAAGCCTTTTTCTAGCTCAGCTCTAAAACCACCATTCCTTTTTCCTATTCATCTGCCCATGTGCTCCTATCTATGCCTCATGAATCTAAGAACCAATTCTTACTGCTTTAAAACCTGATAATGAAATCCTGCCTTTCCAATTTCCCATTCCCTTCTCTGAGGAACTGCTCCTTTTGCTCCTCCCTCACCTTCCCCTTATCTGATATCTGGCTGCTTCTACTTCCCAACACTGACCCCCAACTTTCCTCCTATTGTCATGGGTTATTGAGTGGCAAAGGAATCCAAGCCCAGTCAGGACAACCCAGCAGGCATTCTCCCATTGTGAAAGGTAGCCATGGAATATAGACTGGTTAAAGTACATGTCCCTTTCTCACTGGCAGAACATTCTCAAATCGACAAAAACCTGGGTTCTTAAATGTCTAATTCTACTTCCTTTATTAAATAATATTAATATATTACTCATTCCTATAGTCTCACCTTTTATGATATATACACGATCCTTGATAATAACCTACTTCCTGAGGAGAGCAGACAAATTTGAGAACAGACTAGAATACATGTGGACAAGATCTACCAGACTAATGCATCCCATCCTCCTGGGTGTAGGTCATCTTGGATGAAGTCCCACATTGGTATTATAATACCCTAGATGGTCTCTACCTAGTATCACTCTATGAGCTGCTTCCCTTTAAGTCTTCCTAAGGCTGCCTTTAAACCAGTAAATTATCAAAGTTAAAACACATAATTCAAGTTAAGCAGGAGATCAAGTCTAATTTTCTACAACGAATTACAAATGTTCTCTTTCAACATACTAATCTAGATCCTAAAAGCCCACAGGGCAGACAACTCCTTATAACCTACTTTGTCTAACAGATCTTCCCCAATATTAGGGCCAATCTTAGGCTTCTGGAGAAAAGGCCCCTGACCTCACAGTAGGAAGTCTTAGCAGTGGCTTTTAAGGTATACCATGGGAGACAAGGGGAAAGCCTGCCAAAAAGACTGTAGCTTAGTCCACATGGCCAGGGAGATAGTAGACCCAGAAGGATAAACTTCATCTGCAACTTCTCTGAAAACGTATGATTTCAGTTATTCTTCCAAATATTCATCCTTATATTCACAGGCAACATTGACTCTTACTGACAGAAAGAATAAAAGCATCATTTACATCACTATTACACAACTCCACAACTTCTCAAATTGTGAAGAACTTATAATGTTTTGTCTCAGGCCACCTGATCAAACCAGAACACTCACATTTATTCTTAGAATAAGAAATTATTAAATGTAATGGTCACATACAGTTCTAATTAAAATGAAAAGGATGTCTGCTGTGAAGACAGTGCCATCTAAGAATGACAGGGAATTAAGAAGCATAAATATTGCAAAATTTGAGCTCCAACAAAATACTACATGATAGCAAGGAAAAAATAAAAAATGGTTAGTACAAAGAAATCACAAGTTGTAATGCCAACACAGATGGGAAAATCTCTCAAATTTCCACACTTAAATGAAAATCCATGTGACGTTGGCTGTGGCTTATTCTCCTCCTCTGATCTTTCAGAATTCACCCTAAAACTGACGCCAAGTTTTTTTTTTTTTAAATAAGACCTTTTAAGGTTAATGTTACATCTGGTTCCCAAATTGGGCCTCGAACACACAACCCTGAGATTTAGAATCTCCTGTGACGGGGGCTGATCCAAGCCACAAATGGTGGTGGCAAGACTATGGATGCTGCTGCTGCTCTGAACTACAAGCTGCTTCTCATCATGTTGGTGTTGATGGTGATGCTGCTACAGGAGTTGAATGGATTACTACTGCTTGTTGAGAAAAAAATTGCCACACCATCATGTTACAGGAAAGCATTGGCAAAGGTTAGTTTGGAGAAGTTTGTTGAGGCCAGTGGTGAGGAGAAATTCCTGTTAAGAGATTGTCTTCTTGGGAAGAATAGTCATGGTTCCAAGAGACAGACATTTATCAGACTGATTGCTACAAACCAAGGAGGAGGCACAAAAATAATTAATAAAATAAAGAAAAGAAAAAAGAAAATTTCTGTAGGAAAACAAGGCCATGCCTAACAGCAAATTTGAAATCTTCAAAAGCATGACAGGATCCCACAATGATGATTCCACATCGACTATGATAAAGCCATTATGCTGAATAATATCACCTGAAGATCAGCTTTGGACTACAAACAGCTCAGGAAAATTTCAAGTTGGCTAGTTGAGATGATCCAGATTCACAGACAACTCCATCAAGGACTTGAGACAAGTTCTGCACTTTTGCATTATGCAGAGACTAGATAACAAATGATACTGCTACCTTTCCCAGGACTTGACAAGTAACCCCAAAATATTTTTTAGGATCCCAAAAAGTTGTCTTCACCCTCAAAAAGCAGGAACTAATTTTAAGAAAACTATGCCCACATGTTCAAGAGGGAGAGTGGGAGGTTTTTGGTTGTTCAATGGCTTATGAGTAATTATCATTGTTTATAATGATTGGTTCCAAGTTAATTTTTAATGGTCAGAAAAAAGGCTAAATAAAGGAGATTAGATTGAGGGCTCTTGTTTTAAAGAGAGAGAGAGAGAGAGAGAGAGAGAGAGAGAGAGAGAGAGAGAAAAGAGGATATAGAAAAATTTAGATTATTGAGTCTACTCTAAAAAGAATAAAAGGGAAGATATAGAAATGATGAGATGAAAGATACCTGATTGGCTGACAATTGTCTAGGGGTATCAGTAAAACAAACAAACAAAAAATAGGTATTGCTAGACTCAAGGACACCTGCCACTTTTCTTTTTTCTTTTTTTTTTGTGTTGTCTTTGGGATTCTTTTTTTTTGAATTTATTTTATGTTATTTTACAATATAATTCAACTTTACATATCAGCCATAGATTCCCCGTTCTCCCTCCTGCCGCCCCGCCCCCCCCCTCCCCGCCCCCCCCCCATTTCCATCTCCTCCAGGGCAAAGACTCGCCCGAGGATTGAGATCAACCTGGTGGACTCAGCCCAGGCAGGTCTAGTCCCCTCCTCCCAGGCTGAGCCAAGGCTCTCTACTAAGCCCCAGGATTCAAACAGCCAATTCATGCACTGAGCACAGGACCCGGTCCAACTGCCTGGATGCCTCCTAAACAGATCAAGCCAATCAACTGTCTCACACATTCAGAGGGCCTGATCAAGTTGGGGGCCCCTCAGCCATTGGTTCACAGTTCATGTGTTTCCATTCATTTGGCCACTCGTCCCTCTATTCCATCCATCCCTGGTCCCAACAACTCTAGCTCACATAAACCCTCCTCCTTCTTGCCAATTGGACTCCTGGAGCTCCACCTGGGGCCTGATCATGGATATCTGCATCTAGTTCCCTCAGTCACTGGATGGGGTTTCTAGCACAACAATTAAGGTGTTTGGCCATCCTATCACCAGGGTAGGTCAGATCGGGCTATTTCTCAACTATTGCCAGCAGTCTATTGTGGGGGCATCTTTGTGGATTTCTGTGGGCCTCTCCAGCACTTTGGTCTTTCCTATTCTCATGTGGTCTTCATTTACCATGAACATTCCTTGTATTCCCTCTCTGTTCTTGATCCAGTTGGAGATCTCCCGCCCCCCCATGTTCTCTTTCCCTAGCCCCTCGCCCCTCATTACCCCCACTCACGTCCAGACTGTTCATGTAGATCTCATCCATTTCTCCGTCATTGGGCGATCCCCGTGTCTTTCTTGGGGTCCTGTTTTCCAGGTAGCCTCCCTGGTGTTGTGAGTAGTTGTCCAGTCATCCTTGTTCCACAACTAGTATTCTCCTATGAGTGGGTACATACCATGTTTGTCTTTCTGCCACTTTTCTAATGGTTGGAATGTTTGGGATGTCAGGTACTTTCTTATTCCTGGGTGGATCACAAGGTGGTATCAGCTTAAGGCTTTTCTTGGATCTGGTTGTTGCCTGCCAGTAAGCCTGTCACAGAAGCTGTGTCTAGGATCTTAAACCTGCCATGGCTGCTGTGTGGTCAAGCTATTTTGGGGCCCCTTCACATTCCCCCTTCACAAGTACCAATGATAGGACTCAATCATGAATCATAACTGTCCTAAGGACCATCAGCTAACAGCTTTTTCTAGGGCTCAACATCTGTATCTATTGCCATTTTAAAGATCCTGTAGTTCTAATCTTTAAGTACAACCAGATTATTGTCTTATACCATACCTCTTGGTTCTACACAATGAAGGTCAAGTGTCTTACCTTATTGCAGAACCATGTCTGTTAATGAATCATCTATTTACAATTCTGAACCTATTTTTCTGTTATGTCAATGGGCATTAGAGTTGGTCATCGTGCCTCTATGACAGGGACTTTCCTTTTGACCCAGCATTTCAGGCTTTTCAGAACAGGGAACTTGGGAAGTCATACTCTCTTCTGGAACTGTTTCAAGCTGACATTGGGGCACCTTTGTCAGGGCCCCAAAATGGCTGACTGAATATATTGTATATACTTATTGGATATAGTTTTATGTATTAGTTATAAGATTTTTTATTTTAGAAAAAAGGGGAAATGTGCAGATATTGTGTTCCCCAATATATACTGCAACCTACGTATACATAATAAATTTACCATGTTGATATGCTTCCAAATGCACTCTGTATATTATAACTTCTATCCTATACATTATGGCAGCTGTAGATCTAAGTTAAGCCTGTAGTATGAAATTAAGCATTACCTGGGCAATTTCAATTTCCATGAAATGTCATTGTTCTCAGATTTTAGGGCTGAGATTCAGGATGAAGTCACTGCTTAATAAGTGAATATTTAAAGAATAAATACACATATTTTAAACTTTATATATATATATATATAGTTCACAAATATTTCTACATATAGATTTTAATGCAGAACTTGTCAAACAGACAGCAGGGATGGAAATCAATATCTCCATAGCAATTTAAATAACATGGGGGTGTGTATGAAAAAAACTCAAGAACACTGTCTGAATATATATCATTGTGATTGATTTAATAAAGGACCTGACTTGTTTATACCTAGGCAGGATAAATGTAGAGCAGAGAAACAGAAAATGAGCTTTCTGGGAAGAAGGGAGAAGGCCCAGAATTGTGAAGAGACTAAGAGAGAAGGAGGTGAACTTGCAATACTGAGAAAAGGAACCACTCCACATTGCAGAGCATAGATAAGTATTATGGGTTGATTTAAAATGTTTGAGTTATCTAGTAATAAACTTGAGTTATAATTATTAATAAGTCTTTGTGTGGTTATTTGGGAAGAGTCTGGTGAGACACAAACCCAAGCTACAAATGGCATTCCTACATGGGCCAGATGATACACATAAAACTGAAAAAAAATCAACAAAAATGATGCTAAGCACACAAAATAAGGGCTAATGGTGGCTAACTGATAACTGGCTTTCCTGAGCTAAGCTCTTACTAGTGGAAAACAGAGGGATGGCTTGTTTAAAATCAGGCTTCTTGACTGGGTACAGTCTAGTAATAGGAGCATGGCACTTTTAAGAAGCTTTCTGACCAAACATTTAAATGGAATAAATTTTTTTATGTTTCCTCATGTTTCTTTTTTTTACTTTTTTTCATATTATTTCACATTATCAACAACACTTTCCCACCCTTTCTTGCTCCCATACTCTCCCTGTAACTCCCTTCAAAACCCAACCCTTCACCCCTCTCCTTTCAATTGGGGTAAGGTCTCTCTTGGGAATCATCAAAGCATTGCATACCATTTTGAGGCTGGAATCACCTCTGCCCCCCTGCATCAAGGCTAAAAAAAGCATCCTACCATAGAGAATAGGTTTCAAAGAGCCAGCTCATCCATTAGGGACATGTTCTGGTCCCAATGCTAGAGGTCCCATGAAAGACCAAGGTCCAAAACTGTCTCCCGGAAGCAGAGGGCTGAGCCCAGTCACATCCCAGCTCCCTGGCTGTCCTTCCAGAATACATGAGCCCCCAAAACTCAGGTCATCTGTCTATATGGTTTTTCTCATCATAATCTTGTTGACCCCCTTTTCATATAATCCCTATATCCTATGTTCTGGATTCTAAAATCTCAAGCCAGGTCTTGAATCTGGATCTCTGCATTAGTTCCATCAGGTACTGGATGAAGGCTCTATGAAGACCATTATTATAGTCACCAATAAGATTAATGGGGAATGCCAGTTCAGGACCCCTCTCCCTATTGCTAGGAGAATTAGCTGGGGCCCTCCCTGATATGCTACCAATAAGACAAAACAGCAGCCCACAACATGGGAAAAAATGTCCACATCTGACAGAGGATAGATATAAAAAATATATAAAGGATACAAGAAACCAGATATAAAAATACCAAATAATGTCAGTAAAAATGGGGGACAGATGTAAAGAGAATATTCTCAACAGAAGAATCTTGATTGACCCAGGTATACTTAAAGAAGTGTTAAAAAAAAACCCTTAGATACCAGCGAAATGCAGTCTCTATGATACCTGTCAGAATGGCCAATGTCAAAAGTACTAATGACAGCATATGTTGAAAGGCATGTGGATTAAACGGTGTTAATAAGCAGTTTGACATATGCTACTCAGAGAAAGAATGGGCCCAAGAACTCAGAGCTACAAAAGTAATCATGGCTACTGATAGCTAAGTCATGAAGCTAGGCTCTTGGAGGAACAGGGTGGGGGAAGGGGAAGAGCCAACCACAAATGTTATATGCTAATCCATACCCTAAGCTGAGCCTTGTTAAGCTGTAACTATCATAAGTCTTTAGAAATTGTCTCATGAGGTCAAAAACAATACAGATTTTCAGTAAAGAGAGATTCGGACAGAAAAAAAAATGTCCAGATATGTAACAGTGTGCTTAAAAATGCACACGTACCAATGCCTCTGCTGGTTTTTTTTTTGTACTCCACACACACGCATCATTCAAGAAAAATGCTGAGGAGTCTCCTGTACACAAAAGCACAGAATTTGGTAAAATTATGTGTAGTATGTTGTTCTTAAAAAAGAGGTCTTTTATCAATAGTTCATATTATTAGGATGTTATAAACAGTTCCTTAAGCCATTGGTAGACCTATTGTCTCCACGTATAATCATTCTGATTTATTAAGGTAAAATTGCAGCTAACAGGACTACAAAACAACAAAGTAAACTTGACCATGTTACCAGCTCTTTGAAATGTCATAATTTACCAACATTTAGCCCTTCATAGGGTATTGCTGGTTTCATAGGCAAAGACAGGTCTAGTTTTCACTCCAACCTTTTTCAGAAATGCAGACATATATCCTTGACAGGAACACATACCTTGTGGAATATATTAACTTAGTATATTCCACATGGCCAGGAAGGTAGAAGACCAGAAGGAGAACCTTCATCTGCAACTTCTCTGAAAGCATATAACTTCTGACAGTCTTCTAAATATTTATCCTCATACACACAGGCAACATTGGCTGTGACTGTCAAAAAAAAGCATCATTTACATCACTAATACAGAACTCTAAATCTACTCATATGGCATAGAACTTATAATGTTTTGTCTCAGGTCACCTGATCAATCCAGAAACTCACCATTAATCTTTGAATAAAAACTATTTCATGCAATGTTCAGACACAGTCCATATTAAAACAAAAAGCATGTCAGCATGAAGATAGTGTCTTCCAAGAAGATAGGGAATTAAAAAGCACAAATATTAGACAATTTGAGTGCCAACAAAATATTGCATGAAAGCAAGGAAATAACCAAAAATGGTTAGCATAGTAAAACCAAAAATGATAATGCCAACATAGATGGGAAACTCTCTCAAGATTCTGCACTTAGCAGAAAATCTTGCACAAATATTGGATGCTAAGATAGGAAGAATCCATCTACACTGTACACTAACACTGATAGTCCTTTCAACTACAAATGTCAATGCTCAAATGGCTACAACTAATCACCACATTCTTTACACTGTGTGAGTTAGTTATGTATACATTTTTATATGTACAATTTGGTAAAATAATTTTAATAAATAGTGGTATTTATTTTGATAATTTACAGTGCAGATATTATACAGTAGGATGTAAAAAAGGAGTGTGAAATAATCTAAATTTAGTACTCATGCATGAAATTCAAAATTATGTCAAGAAAGTGTACACATGTATATGTATCTGTGTATATGTATATATATGCATAATATACAGACACATAAATTATATAAATATCATAATGCAATTGAAATGCATCATAGAACAAGTGGAGAGATATTATGAAAACTGAATCCTTTATACTATGAAGGGTGTCAGTGTTTTCTCACTAATGTGGCAGTAATGTGTTATTTGTTTTACTTCATGGACAAAAGTATGCCTTTAGTGCCAAACTGGAGCTTAACTGTTCATTTCAAAAATGTACTTACACATCACAATATGATGAAAATAAACTATTTTTGAGGTACCTACAATCTTATGTCATCATAGAACAGAAATGCAATTGCTGCTATTTAGAAGCTTCACTGGCATTGACTTCAGGTGATAGAACTGAAGGTTAATCTGCAAGTTAGTGGATTAAAATGAGGAAGAACAAAATTTTCCCACTCTCATGTGCTACATACCCTAAAAGTGAAAATAGTTTGTAACTCTCAAATATAATTTTGTCATAGTGGCCAAATAATCAGGGGAGGAATCAAGTAATTATGAGGTTTATGATTAAGACCATGAAGTGGAACAAATTCCTCACATTGCATTCAATGGCCAGGAACCTAAGACCAGAATGATGACAGACTTATGCAAAAACAATTCCACTCCTTCTGCCAGAGTCATATAGAATTAAACTAAGTCACAATGACATTGATATACTCATATATATGCGCATCATTTGGCCCTCATTAGAGATGTTCTCTTAGGCAACCATTCCTAAACAACACAATGAGGTTCAGGGAAGGGATTTCTAAAGTGTCTGAGAGTCTTTAAAGTACAAAGTTGTGATATTTCATATCTTCATCTGTACCTGAGAATCCCATACTTTTGTATTGAAAAGATGGCAGAACGCTTCTAAAAGATTCACAGGTGGTCGGTGATTCCAATGTAAAAATATTTTCCAGTATTAACTTTACTATCAGACATCTGAATTCAGAGTCTGATGTGGGAGACACAAGAAAATATCTGCACTGATTCAAAGCACACAAAATGACATAGCCAAGATAATTGAATCTGGTGTGTTTATGATTATCAATGGAAGTATTGAATACCTGTCTGCTGTCATCAATAAATAATTGACTTTGAATGAAGCTAAAGCCTTCTTTGGTTTCATATAGACAAATGGGATGAGAAGTAGGGAAAAATTATTTACACAAGATTCTGTAATCCAGAACACGGTGATAATGCAAGCCGAGAATGCAAAGTTGAATCTATGAGTACCTAAATGGCATCAGGATGACAACAAGTAAGCTTCCTGTGCTAAATTTTATTTTCCATACTTTAATGCCTTTGGAGACAGATAGAGAAGTGACTGCAAATGTTATTGCTCCACATTATCAGGGACTCTAAGGTTTCTGAGTAAAACTACAATACCATAGTCATTCCCACAATAAATCTCCCAGAGTAGAGGAAAGAGCAGGATTTTCCTAGGCTCTGTCGATACTAAAGCCTCAAGAAAATCATCTTTCTTGCCCATAGAGCAGGACTTCAAGACTGACACAAAGATTCCATATCGTTAAGGGAAGCATTAGCTTCAGAAGATGGAAAGAGCATGACTCCTCTAGTATCTGCCAGATACTAAAGCCTGAAGTGAATTTAAACTGAGACAGGGAGACCACATTTTTAAAGAGAAACAGTAGCTGCAGAAGCAGAAATCTGCCTGCTTCACATTTGACAGGATCAGGTGACTCAGATCTGTAATGCTGGGAATCAAACAATCTCTTACTTTGCTAATTTCCACGGGTTCTGTCTCCCCTTGTATGACAGAAGCAATCTGTTTTGTGGGCACCAATGGACATTCGGGTTTTGGTTATTCTCATGAGCTACTGAGAAGCAGGCTGACTGGTGAGAATCTGCTCTGCTGACTTTATTAGCTATCCTTGCCTCTGATGGAGGAGTGTATTCTTTCAAATTGTGTTTGGAATAGGAACGTGTTGGAGCCCATTTAGGCTTTTCCCAGCAGGTGTGCTTAGAGAGGATCATTGGAACAAGTGCTTGAGTACTGATGTCTGAATTGATATGCACTTGTCTATGCTGGTGGGAGGTTTTGCTCCACTCCTTGGCATTCCTTTAAATACCCTAGGGCACTGACAGTAGATGCTGGATGGATTAGGATACAGGCACTCTCAAAGCCATCCTGTATTTTCTATCTGTTTCTCTACCCTAAATCCTTCTAAATAATATTTCCTGCTGCTTCTACTTGAGAATTCTCTGGGGACATAAGGGGGAGGGGCATGGCCCAACCCATAGGAACCAATACGGTGTGAACTCAATTTCACCAATGGAAAGCAAATGCTATGGTACTCTTTGAAATCTCTTTCAGAGCTGCTGATTCATTTTACCCTCTGAACTAGATGTGTGCTGCAGCCAGAAGAATGAAACTGAAAGTGGATGACAGGAAATGATATAATGAATCCTAGGCCCAGAATTCAATTCTCAAAAGAGAAAAGAATCCTGTGGTAACTAGAGGTTGATCATATACCCAGGTGTTTGGCCCTGTATCCTGATTATCTACCTGAAATCCTCACTTTCAACCTGCTGATGGCTGGTTGTGATTCTGGGCTGCAAATGGTACCTTTCAGGTAACAGATTCTGATATGCCATTTTAGATTCCCCAAATGCACTTATTATTGGAAT
This sequence comes from Peromyscus nudipes, assembly GCA_902168325.1. Taxonomy (NCBI): domain Eukaryota; kingdom Metazoa; phylum Chordata; class Mammalia; order Rodentia; family Cricetidae; genus Peromyscus; species Peromyscus nudipes. Next base: position 21,074 of record CABHPH010151039.1, on the reverse strand, counting down.
CTGATACTTGAAATTTTCATAGAGTCCCAGGTGGCTAAGTGAGAATTGTCACTGACATAGTCATTTTTTTAATGGGTCATCTAAGGGAGCATATGATCAATACATCCCTGGTTTCTGTCAGGTATTTTTTCCCAACGTATATCCTCCTTACAGACAGTGAAGGATTCAAATCTGAGGCAGTGATCACATATATTAAAGCTGAAACAGTGGCTTCAGAGGAAGGAGCACATTTCCGGCAGAGCAAACAGGTGCAGGTGACTCAGAGCAGGAGTGTGGGCAATCCCACCAAATACCTGCCTATCCTCGGTTTCTATTGCCTCTGTCTGCTGCAGTTCTCTTGGACAGTCATCATTTTCCTGTGTTGTTTCCAGTCAGGCTTTGGCTAAATCCAGCTATGAGCTGGAATTTAGCCAGGAGCCTGGCTATTGCAACTGTGGACTGCAAGCCTTTTTATTCCATCTGTCTTACTCATATTAAAATACACATTGATTAGGAGCCAATAAGGAGAGAGCTGTCTAAAGTAGAATGGAAAGGAAATGACGGCAATGAATTTGGACATCTCCATCAGAGCTGCTGACTCATATCTGCCTCCCTCCTCCCTGTGTGATCTAAAATGTGCAGGGAAACTGAAAGAAGAACACAGGATAAAATGTATTTACCTTCGGTTCTGCCTCAGACAACAGTAGAAAACAGGTTGATGGTGTCTTCTAGTGTTATGATCCCCAGCCATCCGCAAACTACATGACTGTGCATCCTATCTCCATCAGTCAGGAAGATAGCTTAGTCATTCCAGGGCCTTGCCTACTAAGTAACCCTATGGTATGTGATTATATAACCTGCATGCAGCCTGATTACTTAGACTATGCTCCTGCATGGCAAAGCTATGTAAGTCCCTATGAGCATGCTATAGGGGAAGTATAAAAGCAGATTCCACCTGTTCCCAAACCCCTTTCTCCACATAACTCATTTTTGATAGACTTATTGCACATTCCCAATTTTGCTAATTTCCATGGGATCTGTCTGTCCTTCTATGTAAGGAACAAGCTGCTTTGTCTGGGCCAATGTAAAATAGGGTTTTGATTATATACATGAGAATCTGATACTGTTAATACAACAAGAGGCTGATTGGTGAGAACTTGCTCTGCTGAAAATTTTATTTGCTCCCCTTTTCTCTGAATGAGGAGTGTGTGCTTTCAAATTGTGTTATAACAGGAACAGGTTAGAGCTAAGTTGGGCTTTACCCAGCATGTCTGCTTAGAAGGATGATTGGACCATGGGCCTGAGTGCAGGAATCTGAAATGGTCCACACTTGTCTGTAGTGAGGTGAGTTCTTTTCTCCACCCCTTGGCATTCCTAAAATACCCTAGGGCAGAGACAGTACATGCTGGATGGATTAGGATACAGGCACTCTCAAATCTATCCTGTGAAAACTGAATCCCTTATACTATGAAGGGTGTCATTATTTTCTAACTTCTGTGGCAGTAATGTATTATTTGTTTTACTTCATGGCAAAAAGTATGCCATTTTTGCCAAACTGGAGATTAAAAGACTATTTCAAAATATACTTACACATCCCAATATGAGGAAGGTAAACCTTTTTTGAAGTGCCTACAATCTTATGTCATAGAACAGAAATCTAACTGCTGCTATTTACAAGCTTCACTGGGAATGACTACATGCTATCATGTAACATGACTACATGTAACAGCGTGCTTAAACATATACCACATACCAGTGTCTCTGTTGTTCTTTTGTAATCCTCGCACACATCATAAAAGAGAAATACTGAGGAGTCTCTTGCACATAAATCAATGAATTTGGTAAAATTATGTGCAATCAATGTTGTTCTTAAACAGGAGGTCCTTTTAACAATTGTTTACACTATAAGGATTTTAATAACAGTCCTTAAGCCACTGATAGATCTATTATGTTCACTTATAATCATTCTGTTTTATTATGGAGAAACTGCAGGTAACAGGACTACAATACAACAAGGTAAAGTGGATGATTTTACCAGCTCCTTCAAATGTCATAATTTGCCAACATTTAGCCCTTTCTAGAATATTGCTGGTTTCTTATGCAAAGACATGTCTGAAGTTTACACTCTAACTCTTTTCAGAAACTCAGCAATATCTCGCCAACAGGAACACAAAATTCTGCCCAATATAATAAGCTAGCTTAGTCCACATGGCCAGGGAGATGGTAGACCTAGAAGGACAACCTTCATCTGCAAATTCTCTGAAAACATACGATTCCAGACATTCTTCTAAATAGTCATCCCTAAAATCACAGGCAACATTGGCTGTGACTGCCAGAGAAAAAAAAGCATCATTTACATCACTATTAATCAACTCCACAACTACTCAAATGGCATAGAACTTATAATGTTTGTCGCAGGCCCCTGATTCACACCAGAACACGCACCATTATTCTTAGAATAAGAAACTATTAAATGCAATAGTCACACACAATTTTTATTAAAATCATAAGGATGTCTGCTGTGAAGACAGTGCCATGTAAGAATGACAGGGAATTAAGAAGCATAAATGTTGCAAAATTTGAGCAGCAACAAAAAACTACATGAAAGCAAGGAAACAATCACAAATGGATAGTACAAGGAAGTCACAATTTATAATGCCAACACAGATGGGAAACTCTCTCAAATTTCCACACTTAACTGAAAACCCATGTTTCCTTGGCTGTGGCTTGTTTTGCTCCTCTTATCATTCAGAGTTCACCCTAAAAGCTGGCATAAAGTTTTTTATTAATATGACCTCTTAAGATTCATGTTACATCTGGTGCCCAATATGGGTCTCAAACCTACAACCCTGAGATTAAGAGTCTCCTGTGGCTGGGGCTGTTCCTGGCAACAAACAGTGGTGGTGAGACTATGGAGTCTTCTGCTGTTGCTCTCAGCTACAAGCTGCTTCTCATCATGTTGGTGTTGATGGTGATGCTGCTACTGGAGTTGAATGGTTTACTGCTGCTTATTCAGAGAAAAATTGCCAGCACCATCATGTTACAAGAAAGCAATGGCAAAGGACAGTTTGGAGAAGTTTGGAGAGGCCAGTGGTGGGATGAATTTACTGTTAAAGAGATTCTCTTCTGGGAAAATGTTCATGGTTCCAAGAGACAGACATTTATCAGACTGAGATTGCTCGAAACCACAGAGGAAGCACAAAAACAATTTAATAAAATAAAGAAAAGAAACAAGAAAATTTCTGTAGGAAACAACTGCCATGTCTAACACAAATCATAAATCTGTAAATACATGACAGGACCACACAATAAAGATTTCACATGGACTATGATAAAGCCATTAAGCTGATTAACACCAATGAAAGATCAGTTTGGACTTCAGACGGTTCAGGAAATTTCAAGTTGGCTAGCTGAGATGATCCAGATTCACAGACAACTCTATCAAGGACTTGAGACAAGCTCTGCACTTAACACTATGTAGAGACTAGATAACAAATGATACTTCTATATTTACCAAGACTTGACAAGTAACCCCCAAAATTTTTTAAGGGTCTCCTAAAGTTGTCTTTGCCCTCAAAAAGGAGGAAGTAATTTTCAAAAAAATCATGCCCACATGTCCAAGAGATGGACAGGGTAGTTTTTGGTTGTGCAACGGCTTATGGTTAATTTTCATTGTTTATAATGCTTGGTTACAAGTTAATTTTTAATGGTCAGAAAAAAAGCTAAATAAAGGAGTTTAGATTGAGGGTTCTTGTCTGAATATATATCATTGTGATTGATTTAAAAGAACTTTACTGGTTTATACCTAAGCAGGATAAATTTAAGCAGAGAACCATACAAGCAGGTTTCTGGGAAGAAGGGAGGAGGCTCAGAATTGTGAAGAGACTAAGAGAGAAGTAGTTGAACTTGCAATACTGAGAAAAGGAACCACTCCACATGGGAGAACATAGATAAGTATTATGGGTTAATTGAAAATGTATGAGATAGCTAGTAATAAACTTGAGTTATAATTATTAATAAGTCTCTGTGTGCTTATTTGGGAACAGTCTGGTGGGACACAAAACCCAAGCTACAAATGGCATTCATACATGGAGCCAGAATTTATACATAAGACTGAACAAATCACCAAAAATGATGCTAAGCACTCAAAACAAGGGCTAAAGGTGGCTTACAGATAACTGGATTTCCTCAGCTAAGCTACTGCTAGTGGGAAACAGATGGATGGCTCATTTAAGAGCAGGCTTTTTGACTGGGTACAGGCTACTAATATGGGCATGGCACTTTTAAGAAGTTTTCTGACCAAAAATTTAAAAACATTTAATTTTTTAAAAATGTTTCCTCATGTAGTCTTTTTAAAATTTTTTATGTATTATTTCATGTAATAATGACACTTTCCCATTCTTTCTTGCTCCCATACTCTCCCTGTAAGTCCATTCATATCCCCAATCTTTCCTCCCTCTCCTTTCAAATGGGGTAAGGTCTCTCTTGGGAATCAACAAAGCACTGAATATAAAGTTGAGGCAGGAACATCCTCCTCCCTGCTGCATCAAGGCTAAATAAGACATCCTTCCATAGAGAGTAAGTTTCCAAGAGCCAGCTCATGCATTAGGTACATGTCGAGTTCCCACTGCTAGGGGTCCCATGAAAGACCAAGCTACAAAACTGTCTCCCAGATGCAGAGGGCTTAGCCCAGTCACATGTCAGCTCCATGGCAGTCCTTCCAGTGTCCATGAGGCCACAAAACCTCAGGTCATCTGTCTATATGGTTTTTCTTATCATAATCTTGATGCCCCCCTGCTCATAAAATCCCTGTATCTTATGATCTGGACCCTAAGATCTAAAGCCAGGGCTTGAATCTGGATCTCTGCATTTGTTCCATCAGGTCCTGGATGAAGGTTCTATGAAGACCATTAGTATAGTCACCAATCTGATTAAGGGGGAAGGCCAGTTTGGGAACACTCTCCCTATTACGAGGAGAATTAGCTGGGGCCCTACCTGAAATGCTGTCAATAAGACAAAACAGCAGCCTACAGGATGGGAAAAAATATTCACCAAGTACATATCTGACAGAGAAGTGATATAAAAAATATATAAAGAACACAAGAAAACCAGGCATAAAAATACCAAATAATGCCAGTAAAAATGCAGGACATATTTAAAGAGAATATTTCTACAGAAGAATCTTGAATATCCCAGATACACTTAAAGAAGTGTTAAACACCCTTAGAGACCAGGGAAATACAAATCAAACTGCCAGTAAGAAACCACCCTAAGATACCTGTCAGAATGGCCAAGATCAAAAGTACTAATGGTAGCATACATTGAAAGCATGTTGATTAAATGGTGTTTATAAGCAGTGGGACATACACTTCTCAGTGACAGAATGGACCCAACAGCTTTCCAGGGCTACAGCAGTAATCATGGCTCCTGATAGCTAAGCCATTAAGATAGGCTATCAGAGAAACTTGAGTGGGAGGAGGGGAAAAGAGCCAACCATAAACATTTTGTGCCATTCCATACCCTAAGCTGAGCCTTGTTAAACTGCAAATATCATAGAAATTTAGGATTTGTCTCATGAGGTCAAAAACAATACAGATGTTCAGTAAAGAAAGATGCAGACAAAAAAAATGTCTAGACATATAACAGTGTATTTAAAAATTTACATATACCAGTGTCTCTGATGTTCTTTTGTAATACACACACACACACACACACACACACACACACACACACACACACACATCATACAAGAAAAATGCTGAGGAATCTCCTGTACATAAAAGCACAGAATTTCATAAAATTATGTGTGATCATTGTTGTTCTTAAAAAGGAGGTCCTTTTAACAATTGTTCACATTATGAGGATGTTATAAACAGTCCCTTAAGCCATTGATAGACCTATTATCTCCACGTACAATCATTCTACTTTAGTAAGGTAAAATTGTAGCTAACTGGACTACAAAATAACAAGTTAAAGTTGATGACTTTACCTGCTCTTTCAAATGTCATGATTTATGAATATTTAGCACTTCATAGGGTATTGCTGGTTTCATATGCAAAGACAGGTCTAGTTTTCACTATAACATTTATCAGAAATGCGGACATATATCATAAACAAGAACAAAAACTCTGTGGAATATGATATCTTAGTAATTCCACAGGGCCACAAATGTACAAGACCCAGAAGGAGAACCTTCATTTGCAACTTCTCAGAAAGCATATAATTTCTGACAGTCTTCTAAATATTTATCCTCATACCCACTGGCAACATTGGCTGTTGCTGTCTGAAAAAATTAGCATCATTTAGAACATTAATACAGAACTCCAAATCTATTCAAATGGCTTATAACTTGTAATGTTTTGTATCATATCACCTGATATTCCAGAAACTCATCATTATTCTTTGAATAAGGAAATATTTCATGCAATGTTCAGACACACTCCATATTAAAACATAAAGGATGTCTGCATGAAGAAAGTGTCATCTACAAAAGAAAGGGGATTAAAAAGCACAAATACTAGAAAATTTGAGTGCCGACATAAAATTACATGAAGGCAAGGAATCAAGCAAAAAATTGTTAGCATAGTAAAACCACAAATGATAATGCCAACATAGATGGGACACTCTCTCAAGATCCCCACTTAGCAGAAAATCTTGGACAAATATTGGATGCTATGATAAGAAGAATCCATCTACACTATACACTAACACTGATAGACCTTTCAACTTCAAAAGGTCAATGCTCAAATGGCTACACCTAATCAACACATTCTGTACACTGTGTGAGTTAGTTGTGTATACATTTTTATATGTACAATTTGGTAAAATAATTTTAACAAATAGTGGTATTTATTTTAACAATTTACAATGCAGATATTATATAATAGAATGGCAAAAAAGGAGTTCAAAATAATCTAAATTTAGTTCTCATACATGAAATTAAAAAGTATGTCAAGAAAGTGTACACATGCATACATATCTGAGTATATGTATACATATGCATAAGCAAACTCATACACATACACATATATAAACTTCTATAAATGTTATAATGTAATTGAAATGCATCATAGAACAAGTGGAGATATGTTGTGAAAACTGAATCCCTTATACTATGAAGGGTGTCAGTGTTTTCTCATTAATGTGGCAGTAATGTGCTATTTGTTTTACTTCATGGAAAAAAGTGTGCCTTTAGTGCCAAACTGGAGCTTAAAAGACGATTTCAAAAACATACTTACACATCTTGAAATGATGAAAATAAAATATTTTTGAAGTACCTACAATCTTATGTCATCATAGAACAGACATCCATCTGCTGCTATTTGCAAGCTTCACTGGGATTGACTACATGTGATAGGACTGAAGGTTAATCTGCATGTTAGTGTACTAAATAATGACGAAAAAAATTTCTCACACTCATGAGCTACATACCCTAAAAGAGAAAATAGTGAGTAACTCTCAAATATAATTTTTTCATAGTGGTCAAATAATCAGGGGAGGAATCAAGTAATTTTTCAAGAAAAAATGAAACAGGTGTGTTTATTAATATCAAAAGAAATATTGAATGCCTGTCTGCCATCACCAATAAATAATTGACTCCCAATGAATCTAATGCCCTCTTTTCTTTCATATATAGGAATGGACTGAGAAGTAGGAAAAAAATCACATACAAGAGACTCTTTATGCAAGAACACAGTGATAATGCAAACCTAGAATGCAAAGTTGAATCTGTGAATACTTAAATGGCATCAAAATGTGAACAATTAAGTTTCCAGTGCTATACTTTATTTTCCATACTTTATTGCCTTTGGTGACAGAGAAGTGACTGCAAAAGTTACTGCTCCATATTTTCAGTGCCTCTATGGTTGGTGAATAAAACTACAATGCCATAGCCATCCCCACAATAAATCTCCCAGGGTAGAGGAAACAGCAGGATTTCACTAATCTCTGTCAGATATTAAAGCTTTAAGAAAATCATCCTCCTTGCCCATAGAGGAGGACATCATGACTGGCACAGGGATGCTATATCCTTAAGGAAAGCCGTAGCTTCAGAAGAATGGAAGAGCAGGACTCCCCTAGGCGATGCCAGATCCTAAAGCCTGAAGTGAATTCAAACCTAGATGGGGAGACCACATCTTTAAAGAGCAGCATCAGCTGCAAAGCAGGAATCTGCTTGCTGCGTATTTGACAGGATCAGGTGACTCAGATCTATAATGCTGGAATCAAACAATCTTTGATTTGGTAATTTCCATGGGAACTGTCTCCCCTTGTATTACAAGAGCAATCTGCCTTGTTAGCACCAATTAACAATCGGATGTTGGTGTGCTTGTGAGCAACTGAGACCCAGAATATAGCCACAGGCTGACTGGTGAGAAACTGCTCTGCTGAAAACTTTATTAGTTCTTCTTGCTTCTGATGGAGGAGGGTGTGCATTCAAATTTTCTTTGGAATAGGAAACTGGTCGAGCCCATTGAGGCTTTACACAGTGGGTCTGCTTAGAGAAGATGATTGGATCATGGGTCTGAGTGCAGGTGTCTGAGATGACCTTCACCTGTCTGTGCTGGGAGGTGATCTTTTCTATACCCCTTAGCATTGCTTTAGCTACCCAAGGGCAGAGACAGTAGATACTGGAAGGATTAGGATACAGGCACTCTCAAAGCTACCCTGAATTTACTATGTATTTCTCTCTCCTAAATCCTTCTAAATAGTATTTCCTGCTGCTTCTACTTGAGAATTCTCTTGGGAAATGAGGGGGTGGGACATGGCCCAAACCACAGGTTACAATATGGAGTGTGAACTCAATTCACCCAATGGAAATCACATGCTAGGGTACTCTTTGAGATCTCCTTCAGAGCTGCTGATTCATTTCACCCTCCCAACTATACAGGTGCTGCAGCCACAACAAAGAAACTGAAAGTGGATGACAGGAAATGATGTAATGAATCTTAGGCCCTGAATTCAATTCTCAAAAGAGAAAAGCATCTCATAGAAACTAGAGGTTGATCACATACCCAGGTATACTGCTGTGTATCCTGGCTATCTACCTGAAAGCCTCACTTTCTACCTGCTGATGACTGTTTGTTATTCAGAGCTGGAATTTGCACCTTTCAGGTAACAGGAATCAATATGCCTTTTTAGATTCCCCAAATACACTTATTTCTAAAATCTGATACTTAAAATTTTCATAATGTCCCAGGGTGCTAAGAGAAAATTGTCACTGACACAGTCATTTTCTTAAAGGGCTCTCTGAGCAAACATAGGATCAATACATCCCTGGATTCTGTCAGCTATTTTTTCCCAACATAAATCTTCCTTCCAGATAATGCAGGAGGCAAGAAAAAGGCAGTGATCAAAGATATTAAGGCTGAAGCAGTGGCTTCAGAGGAAGGAGGATATTTCAAGCAGAGCAAACAGGTGCAGGTGACTCAGAGCAGGAGAGTCGGCAATACCACCAAATACCTGCTTATCCCTGTTTCTACTGCCTCTGTCTACAGCAGTTCTCTGAACAGTTATCCTTCTCTTGTGTTGTTTCCAGTCAGGCTTTGGCTAAATCCAGCTACGAGCTGGAATTTAGCCAGGAGCCTGGCTATTGAAACTGTGGACTGCAAGCTTTTTTATTCCATCTGTCTGACTCATATTCAAATACACATAGACTAGGAACCAATAAGAAGAGGGCTGTCTAAAGTAGAATGGAAATCAAATGACAGCAATGAATTTACAGAACTCCATTGCAGTTGCTGACTCATCTATCTCTCCCTCCTTCCTGTGTGTTGTAAAAGGAGCAAGGAAACTGAAAAGGGAACACAGGATAAAATGAAATTATCATGGGCTCTGGCTCAAACTAACAGTAGATTACTGGCTGATGGTGTCTTGTGGTGTTATGTGTACCAGGCTCCCACTAATTACATGACTGTGCATACTCTGTCCGTCAGTCAGGAAGATAGCTTAGGCATCCCAGGGCCTTGCATACTAAGTTAACCTATGGTATGTGATTATGTAACCTTCATGCAGCTTGATTACCTAGTCTATGTTCCTGCATGGCATAGCTACGTGAAAGATGAATAAGCCTGCAAAGAAGACTGTCAACCTAGCACCGCCTATCTGGCCAGCCTCAAGGCCTTCAGGCCCCTGTTTTAAATGTGGTAGAGAAGGCCATTGGGCTTGAGCCAGCCCTGCCCCATGCAGGCTACATGGGCCTCATCTAAAACGCTATCAATATGGACATAAGTCAGTTGACTGCCCCTGTGTAATTCATGATATGTGGACATCAATCGAAGAAAAACATACAGGCAAAGTACTACTCTGGATATTGGACAATGGAAGGTCCCCAGGTCCTTACCCAACAACAGTCATGCCATAGCAAATCCTAGAGTAGACATTATGGTATAGTGATGACCCATTTCCTTCCTTTGGACTCTGTAGGAACTTATTGCATCCTGTGGGAGTTTTGGGGTCTTACCTGACATTCCAATCCCACTGTTGTCTGGATAGGGAGACAGCTTTATGTATCTCACCAAACCCCACGACTTAAATGTATTTTCAGCGGTATATCTCTTACACACAGTTTTCTTTGTGCAAACCTGCCCTGTGTGCCTAATGGGAAGAAATTTTTTAGCTAAGGCACTAGCTTCTATTTCATTTGTGCCCACATTTCCCTTCCACAGATTTCCAAGCAGCTCCTGTCTTTCTCCTCCTCGATACTCAGCTCTCCATCTCTAACATGTCATTTCCCTTTCAGTCTCTCAAGTGGACCCCATAGTCTTGGATAGCCAGAAATCTTCTCTTGCTAGAAACCATCACTCTATTGCTATCCAATTCCAGCACCCTACCTGGTACATCACTCAAACTCAGTACACTCTTTCACTCCAGAGCCTTAGAAGAATTAAGCCTATCATCCCTGAACTTCTCAGAAAGATGCTACTTCATCCAAGCTCTTCTCCTTTTAACACCTCTATAGTTAGAGTTAAGAAGCCTAATAGAATATATCACCTGCTTTATGACCTGAATGTAGAAGAGTTTCTAAACGGTCTCATTAAATAAAAAACAATGAAGTCGGGTGGTGGTGGTGCACACCTTTAATCCCAGTAATCAGGAGGCAGATCTAGGCAGAACTCTGTGAGTTCGAGGCCACCCTGGGCTACCAGGTGAGTTCCAGGAAAGGCACAAAGCTACACAGAGAAACCCTATCTCAAAAAACCAAAAATAAATAAATAAATAAATAAATAAATAAATAAATAAGTAAAAGTAAAAAACAGTGAAAATATAGGTGTGAAAACTTAGATACAGGGAAACTGGAAAAGTCACAAGCAAACGTTAACTCACCAACCCTGCAGCTTCCAAATGCAAGCTACTTGCTGTATGACACATGCTTTTATTGTGTTTCTCTTATGCCCTTTAATTGGCTATATTACCACAGCTATCCATTTTTTACATTGTATGTCTATATAAAACTCCAGGACTTTAGGTTTTGTACTGGCCTTAAAGGAGTGTGTCACCATGCTTTGCTCTGTTCCCTAGTATTGCCTTGAACACACAGAGACCCTGTCTGATAAGTGACCTGATTGAGGGTGTGTGCTGCCTGAATTTTTGTTTACTTAAAATCACTGGCCTTTCCCGCCTGATCTCCAGCAAGCTTTAATAAAGCATAAATAAAATATCACAACATTTCAACACAAATAAAATATCACTACACCTGCAGCTCATTAATTCTGCAGTGGTCCTCTCAATCCTGTAATGCCTAAACTTTACACAATTCTTTATACTATCCCTTCAGAAAGTACACACTTCTCACTTCTAGATCTCAAGGATAGCTTCTTTTCTATACCTCTCAGTCCTCTGTCACAAATTATCTTTTCCTTATCCTAGATAGACCATGACACTTACCAGTATATATAGCTAACTTGGACTGTCATGACACAGGGATTCATGGACATCCCATACCTATTTTGTCAATCCCTAGCTTCTGGCTTGCTCTCCTTCACGTTCATTGCATTTAATGAATACAATAAGTAGATAACATTCTACTCTGTGGCCCATAAGTATAAATTAGTCAAACTAACACATCTCTACTTCTAAATTTTTTGCACATCTGTAGTTTTGGATTCTCAAGTTCCAAAATTCAGCTGTCCACTCCTCAGGTCACCTATTTGGGTGTAAACATTACCACATCATACTAGGATATAGCTTCAGATAGAAAGCATCCAATTCAGTCTTTTGCAGGCTGCTCTACTAAACAGGATATTCTTTCCTTTCTAGGAATAGCTGCCTCCTTGTGGTCCTGCGTTCAATCTTTTTAATCTCCTTGCTCACCTCTTATAAGAGGCAGCTCAAGGGTCCTATATGAACTCCTAATTCACCCCATTATTAAACCTTTTCAGAAGTTCCAATAGGTTCTTCTTCACTATTCTGCACTACACCTTCCTGATCAATTTATCCCATCTCTGTGTATGTAATAGAAAGAGAGTGATATGACCTTGGCACCTGTAGCATAATAAGGGAATGGTACCTTGCATTCAAGCTTTAGCGGCTGATGAGCTCCTTATTTGGGAATGAAAGAAACTAAACTTTGGGTCACTCACAACTCTCACTGGGTCACAACCTGTCCAATCTCTTAACTTATAAAGTCTTACAAACTTCACCTCCATCTTGAGTTCTTTCTCATCAGGTGGTGATACTGGAAGATGCCACACTTAATTTCCAGTCTTGTCCACCCCTTCATATTTCATGCCACCTCCCTTAACCTAACCCTGATCATTCTCTATCTCTTTCCTGTACTGAAACCTAGAGGAAGAATTGCCTCATTCTTTACATTCACAGGAGGGCAAATTGCCTCAGGCCACTTATCCATGATAAACAGATGGCAGCTGCTTTTCACATGAGGGGACACATAAAGTGAGCTATAGCATAGTGTCAGATGCTGGGGTGGTAGAAGCACAGGCATTACCCATACACATGACTAACCAACAGGCTGGGCTGGTAGCTATCTCTGTGCCTTCCAATTGGACTGGGGGCAATCCCTAAATGTTATATTGTCTCCAGATATGTTTTTAATATCATTCTGTCCCATGCTGCTATGTGGAAAGAACACAGACTGCTTACAGTAAAGGGAGGTTTCATATCTAAATCAGGCCAAATAATGACCATGATCAAACCCTTCCATCTTCCAAAAGCTATAGGAATCATTCACTGTCAGTCTAAGCACTTCAACAGTTCCATCATCTCTAAGAGAATAAACCAGGCTGACAAGGTAGGTAGGAGAGTGGCCCTTAAGGGCCCAGACTTGCCACATTCATCTCAGGGAATCCATACACAGCAGCCCACATCATTACAGTCAACTCCTGATACTAGGCAAATTCTGTCTTATATCCATCATTTCTTTCACACTAATAATCATGCCCTGTCTCAATTCATAAAAGCCCACCTACAGTCTACCTCTGAGGACTTACAGTTCTAAGAACCATTAATGCCTCCTGTGAAATTTACTAAAAGTCAAATCCCAGTTCCAAATATTGGAGTCAAACATTTTCCACCCAACAGGCTACAGGTTCCTTTCCAGGATCTGACTGGCAGCTTGATTTTACTCTTAGGCCCAATGTCCAAAGAACTGAGTTTCTCCTCATGGTCTTGAACTCATTTTCAAGTTAGGTAGAAGCAGTTGTGGTTTCTAATAAATGGACTGAGGCAGTCACTGACCTCCTCCTCTGGGAGACAATCTCCATATTTGGCATCTCTGCCTTTCTTCAGTCTGGTAATTGTCTGGAATCCACCTCCAAGATTTACCATTTCATATCTAAAGCTCTTAATGTACCATGGCTTTTTCATATCACCTACCATCCCAAGTCCTCAGGGAAGTTAAACCATACCAATAGGTCTTCAAAAAATTTTCTTATTAACATGCCAGAACAACTTTACACTGACTGGTTGAAATTATTGTCTCTAGCTAGTTTCAGGATCTGTGAAATTTCCAAGCAAGCCCTTTAAGTTCCACCATTTGAATTCATGTATGGTTTGAATAGGAGGTCAGTCTTTAGAGCTGGCTTCCTATCCAAACCATCACCTCTCCTGACCACCTCCTCACTCCTCTACACTATCACGTCTGCTGTCTTGTGTGTAATTTTGCTGACCCTCCTTACCTCAGCCATGTGATAATCCATGCACACCCCCAATTCAAATCAGGTATCAGGCCTTCTTTCCCCTGCAGCCCAGCATCCCCATCACTTTCCCCTAAATGGTAGGAATCCTTCAAGATAATTCTTGTAACGACCACAACTGCTAAGCTTATGGTCCTTGCCCACTGAATACATCTCTCCTCCCTGAAACCTTTTATCCTGCCCTCACCCAAGAGAAGTTTTTGATCATACACAGTGAAACAAACAGGGCCATGTGTTCTTAAGTTCCAGAGGACATCAGAATTAATGCCTTGTCACTAATTCCAGAAAAATGAGGTTTTATGCCACAACTGTACTCAATCCCTCTGGATTGGGAATACCATATATTTTTTTCTTCTTCCTGATTCTGTCTTCAGGTTCTCCTGTACCTCCTGACATATTCTGCTTCATCAATTACTGTCTGTGAATCTAATGAAACTTTCAGATTTCTAGTTTAAACTGTTGTGGATATCGCTCTGTATAAATAAAATACTGATTGGCCAGTAGCCAGGCAGGAAGTATGGGTGGGACAAGGAGAGAAGAGAAGGCTGAGGCAGCAAGTTGCTGCCAGCTGCCACCATGAGAAGATGTTAAGAACCATTACGCCACGAGCCACGTGGCAACATATAGATTAACAGAAATGAATTAATTTAAGATATAAGAATATCTAGAGAGAACACTGCCACTGCCATACAGTTCATGAATAATGTAAGTCTCTGTGTGTTTACTTGGTTGGGTCTGTGCAGTTGTGGGACTGGCAGGTGAGAGAGATTTCTCCTGACCGTGGGTGAGGCAGGACCAGGAAACTCCAGCTACAATTGTTGCCCAATTGTTTAGCAAGGATTTCCACCCAAAACCTGAGAAAAAAGATTCTAAAATGGAGCTAAAAACAGCTTTCTAGTTGTCTCTCTCAAGTTAGTGGCAGTCTGCGTGTTTGAGGTACTTCATGGCGGGTTTGTGTCTTGCATTTGGGCTTGACCTAAGCTATGTTACACAGAGGTGTCTCCAAGCTGCACACTCTGCTGTGTGTTGGATAGAGTTTTTGCTAGTTAAAACAATAGTAAGATGTTTCTGGGCTACACGCTGATTGGATAAAAGCATAGATCCACTGTTTCTAAGA
Organism: Peromyscus nudipes; assembly: GCA_902168325.1. Classification (NCBI taxonomy): domain Eukaryota; kingdom Metazoa; phylum Chordata; class Mammalia; order Rodentia; family Cricetidae; genus Peromyscus; species Peromyscus nudipes. Next base: position 5,828 of record CABHPH010151039.1, on the reverse strand, counting down.
GTTGATGGCTCCCAGAGCTGGCAGTAAACGTACCACCGCTATGTTGGAAAGCTGAGGTGGGCAGAGCCAGCAGCCACAGTGCTGTTTCTGTCTTAGAATGCTGCAGTTTAAAGCAATAGGTTCATTAATAGACAGATTCGCTTTACAATGTGTGTAAAAATGTATGTAGGCTTGGAAGAAAGAGAAAAAGAAATATATATACAGTTATATAAAAAGTAGATAGTTTTTAAAATAAAGTCTTTAAAGAGACAGTGAAGGTAGTATAAAAAACAAGTCACAAAAAATGGATATTACACAGAGAATTTGGATAATGTTGTCGTTGGGATTTTTAACTGCAGAAAAACATTTGATCATAAAAGCTGTCCAGTTAAGCCGGTATGTATATTTTAAAGGTACCTTGACTTCAAAATTTGGATGTAAGGATAGGTTGCTTTGGAAAGGAGGCTCTGCTTTTATTTCCACAGAAAGCCAGAGGCTATGGATTTGTTCCAGATTAAGATATATCAGATTTGACCAGCCAAGACCCCTAGAAAGATCTCTGATGACACCATGGCCCAGATGATTCAACATCCAGAAAAAATTCAAAGCAACTGTCTCAGACGATACACCCTCACAGGCTACTCCATGATCCTAAAATTTCTTTGTGTCCCCATAAGATACAGCATCCTCCTCCAGCAGGTAATAATTAAGAGAAGCTACTCCCAAATTCTCAAATATACCAAGCTAGCTTTGGAGATGGAATTGGTTCATTCCTCTTCTCAACCCAAACATATTTCCAAAAAAAGAAGGTTGAGAGATTCTTTTGTCCCATATCAGAAGAGCCCTCTGGTGAGGGACAGAGAAAAACCAATATTTTTATTTAAATCAGGTTGATTATAAATGTGATCTCTTTCTAAAGAAGAAAAGAGGATATGATATAGATATGATAGGATGAAAGGGTAGATTACTGAATCTACTTTTAAACAGCAATGGCTTGTTTGAAATGTTTTACATCGTATAGATTTTAGTTTATTGATACAAATTTAGAGTTCATTTTGTTATACTGTGTATATATTGCTACTCTTGTTTGAGATAATATGTTTATGTATCTCATGTAGATTGTAATGGATAATTAAGAAATACAGATTAATAATTAGTCTATGATAGTCAAACTTATAGTCATGTGGTTTTCTATATAGATTTATTATATATGTATTTATATATGTATATATATTTCAGATAGACAGGTAATCTTCAAATACTTCAAAGACCTACAGCATATGGCATTTAAAATATTTTAAAAATTTAGACTTTTCTGAAGAGTGAGACTTGTCTACTCCTGGCAGCACCGATTTACTTCAGAGAGGAGGATGTGCATCAAAGACACTCTATATGTAGTTTATCTTCTTCCAGCAAAAATAGCCCTTTGGGAAAGAAACTGTTCTTGCCTGGACTGCTTGAACAACTGGACACACAGGACCCTTAGGAATGTGACCACTAAACTTTGCTTGGCAAAATGGTCCTTCAGGTTCCTGCTTTAAGAGGAAACTACCAGATGATCTAAAGGACACAGAGGGAAGTGACTGAGGGACTCTAGGCATGTGGGCTAAAGAACATGCCCCAACTTTACAAAGAAACATTAGGTGACTATCCAGGCTGCCAGCTGTCTCTGTCTACTCTTGAAAGACTCCCGAAAGTTGCTTGCATCCTTCTCCCATTTCTCAGGTAATGTTGTACCCTTCTGAGGTCTTTGATGTAGCTGAAGACTACATAGTTATAATTTCCTTAGTTATGATGAAAGATAAGTTAGATATGAAACCATAGACTCACAAATATAGGATGGGTAAGGATATCTTCTTTAGTTTTGCAAAACACAAATAGACTAGATACTGTAACTGTAATTATTGCTTGATAATTGTTTTGTTATATGTAATTTTACTATGTGAAAGTTAAAACATTACTTTTTGAAAAAAAAAAGAAAATGGGAAGTGCTGGGCATATTGCTCTGTATAAATAAAATGCTGATTGGCCAGTAGCCAGGCAGGAAGTATAGGCAGGAAAAGGATAGAAGAGAATTCTGGAAAGTGGAAGGCTGAGGCAGAGAGATGCTGCCAGCTGCCACCCTGAGAAGATGTTAAGATACCAGTAGGCCCCGATCCACATGTCAACATATGGATGAATAGAAATCAATTACTTTAAGTATTAAGAACAGCTATCTAGAAGCCTGCCACAGCCATACAGTGTATAAATAATATAAGTCTCTGTGTGTTTACTTGGTTGGGTCTGAGTGTCTGTGGGACTGGCAGGTGAGAGATTTGTCATGACTGTGGGACAGCCCAGACCAGAAAAACTCTAGCTACATAAAACGGGTCAGCTAATTGTTAAAGGAGCACCATCAGCCATAGAGTCTGAGGTGCAAGGACCATAAAAATATATGCAGTTGGTAAGAAAAAAATAACCAGAGGCATTTACACCCCATGACTCATAAGGGCCTAGACTCTATAAAAAAATAGACTATAGTATAACAATCTCTCACTGTTAAATTCCCTCAGCAATTTATCACATGTGTCTCCTTATGGTTTGTTTCAGGTGAAAATAAAAGGCCTGATTGATAATAAAAATAAAAATAAAAGCATGTTCCATGATATTCTTTCTCTCTCTCTATCTCTCACTCTCTCTCTCTCTCACTTTCTCTATCTCTGTCACTCTCTATCACTAACCAATACAATTTATTTTATTTTATTTTACAATATAATTCAACTTTACATATCAGCCATGGATTCCCGCATTCTCCCCCTTCCCACCCCACCCCCTGCCACCATCCCACCCCCCATTTCCATATCCTCCAGGGCAAAGACTCCCCCTAGGATTGAGATCAACCTGGTGAACTCAGTCCAGGCAGGTCTAGTCCCCTCCTCCCTGGCTGAGCCAAGAATCTCCTCTAAGCCCCAGGTTTCAAACAGCCAATTCATGCACTGAGCACAGGACCCGATCCAACTGCGTGGATGCCTCCCAAACAGATCAAGCCAATCAACTGTCTCACCCATTCAGAGGGCCTGATCCATACACACAATGGAATACTACTCAGCAGAGAAAAACAATGACACCAATAAAATTCTGATAGCAGAGGTCTAAAATATAAATTAAAATGAAGATTTTAAATTCCCTGTGATTGTCCCTTAATATATTTAATTTTTTTCCAAGCTACATAGTCACCTTGGAACTAGATGGACAGGTCAGAAACACTTCAGATCTGTATCATTCAAAGTTTTCTGATATCAGGTCCCTCCTTGCTCCATCTGGGACACTTGGTTGACATCCCCAAATAAAATTTTTTTCTAAACTTCCTCTTCTGCCTGGCCAGCACCTTGTCAGATCATCACAGCAAGATCCAAGAAGCAATGGAATAGTCAAAAGACCTTCTATACATTCTAAAGCATTGCTGGAAGAAAATCTGTCCCCAAACCCATTCACCTGTATCCTCTAACCCCTTATTTTTGATAAGAACAGCAAGTCTGGATTGATATACTTCTTAACCTCACTCCCAGCTTTATGAAAACATGCACAGCCCAGCAGCCAGGAAAGATGTTTAGTCACCACAGACCTTATGTCCTAAGTAAAACATGCACTGCATGGTCAAATAATTTGTGAACAGAATGTACATGTAACCTATCTGGGTGTGTGCATGATGTAGCCCTGTAGGTCCATATACCCATGCCGAGAAATCTCATTAAAGCAGGTTCCACCATTCCTCTGCACCCTAACCACAAAAGTTATGTCTATATTCCTATGTACCATTTCCCTATTCCCTTTGCTTAATAAACTCTGATAGTGGGTTTCAATATAAATCAAGTTTCTCTCAAAGGGTAAAGAGTGCTGAAATATAAATAACAGAGAGGAATGAACAGGACCCTCCAAGTGTCTGTCAGATTCTTAAATCTGTAATGATTGTCTTACTGGCAGATACGTAGCTCTTCGGGACAGACACACGATGTCATTTCTTTTTGTTTTCATTTCATACCTATTTGAAATGCCAAGTACAAATATACTAATTACAGCATATGTTGAAAAGCATATATATTAAATGGTATTCATAAGCAGTGGTCAGTTGGCTCCTCTCTGTCTGCATGGACCAACAACTTCACAGAGCTGCAGCAGTAATCCTGGCTCCCTGATAGCTAATCCATAAATCTAGGCTCTCAGCAAACCAGGGATGAAAAGCCCACCACAAATGATATGTGCCAACCCATACACTAAGCTGAGCCCTATTAAACTGCAACTATCATAGGAGTTTAGGATTTGTCTCATGAGGTCAAAAACAACACAGATGTTCAGTAAAGAAAGATTCTGGCAGAAAAAAATTGTCTAGATATATAACAGTGTGCATAAAAATATACCACATACCAGTCTCTCTGTTGTTCTTTGGTAATCCATACACACATCATAAAAGAGAAATACTGAGGAGTCTCTTGTACATAAAAGCACAGAATTTGGTGAATTTATGTGTGATTAATTATTTTCTTAAACAGGAGGTCTTTTAAAAATTGTTTACACTATGAAGATTTTAATAACTATACCTTAAGCCACAGATAGATCTATTAGATTCACTTATAATCATTCTGTTTTAATATGGAAAAATAGCAGGTAATTGGACTGTCAAAAACACTACACATGGCCACACAGGAATGGTCACCAATCATATGTGATTTAGGGGCTGCTAAGCTCTGTAATAGTGAATTAAAGAAACTAAACTTTGGGTTACCTAATACTTTATCTTACCACCATAACTTGTCCCATCTTTTAACTTATAATGTCTTAAGAACTTTTTCAACTTCCTGAGTTT
>CABHPH010151038.1:0-54547 GCA_902168325.1 Peromyscus nudipes | reverse complement strand
TCTTGGAGCAGTGAACATCCACAGTTTCTGAGAGACACCTGAGTACCTCCAGCTTCCTCTAAAACTTATGACGCCACAGCAGCAGGTGATAGTGTAACATCCCATCACAGAGATGTGAACAGGCATCCTCACCTGGCAGTTGACTGACCACTTAACTAACTCTGACTGAAAGACACTTGGTGACAAATATTGTTACTGTGGATAATTAGTTAAAATTTATAGGGCACCTGTTTCCAATTAGAGTATAATGCTCACTTCGTGGTAGTCACTTTTGTTAAGTATGTGTTATGTTACTTCTAAAGTGTCACATAATTAGCCATTTGCCCCCTTCATTGCTAACAGCTTCTTCTTCTTTTTTTTTTTTTTTTTTTTTTTGAGACAGGGTTTCCCTTGGAGGTTTTGCCCCTTCCCTGAACTCACTTGGTAGCCCAGGTTGGCCTCGAGCTCACAGAGATCCGCCTGGCTCTGCCTCCCGAGTGCTGGGATTAAAGGCGTGCGCCACCACCGCCGGGCTGCTAACAGCTTCTTAAAACATCAACAAAAATTTGAAGAAGGTTTCCTTGACTTCAATGCAAAAGAGTGAAGTGAACTTTCTTTATAAAAAGCTGTTTATATGAAATATGGAATCATTTGTTTCTGTGTAGCCAAGAAAGAACTCAAGCCTTCACATGTACTATGTAAGATCCATTAAAGTTTCTTCCTAGTACCTATGGATGTGAACTCAGTGTATGCCCCTTGGAAATACTCTTGGCCAGTATCAAGCAACAACTCTTTTTAATGTCACCCATGATTTGGCAGTGGTCTTGTTCATTCAAATGTGCTTTTATCTTTCATAAATAGTTTAAAATGAGTACATTCATCTGATAGTCATTGGAGTGATTGTGACGTATAGTCTTTTCCTTTACATATGTAGCTCAAACTTCATTTTGATGTAATATGCATTTTTCAAAGTTAATATATATTAGTGCTTTCCAAGTAGGAAGGAAACCACATTTAGTGCTGATTAGATGTCTTACCTGCTCCTTTAATTGTGTATTAATTTATTGAGATACACATATTTTATCCTTCCTTGTGCACATTGAAAACTATGTGTCAGAGTAGTTTTATGGTTTTACTTACTCTGTTACATCCCATGAATTGCAAACCATCAGATTCATGGTCATTGGAGATAATGACTTCTCTAGCAAACACTAAATTCTCCAAAAACACATTTTCTTAATGTGGCAGTGTTTCTGTTGCTATAATGAGCCCTGTGCACATTTCATCCAGTAATTGCACAGTATGAATTTTGAAGCACTATCACCTCGATGTATTGTAATAGTGGCTCTTGAGGTTAAGCACTATTTACTGTGCTTCCAAGTTCCATTTTTTTTCTGTAGTCTCTAAGTTTTGTAGCTTTTTAAAGTAGCAAACGTTGGTCATGGTTTAATAGTCACTTACAGTTGGCCTATTATTTATTTCCATCTTGGTTCTCTAACTTATAACCACTTTAGCCTCTTCTGATTGAAACCAATTTTAGAATCACTTATATTTATTGTTTTCATCAAACCATTGATTCCCAAATTGACACACAGACCACAGTTCTTGTCCTTTCCTAGCGTTTCTGAAATGCTCAGATCACCAGAAATCAGTGAATTAACCTTCTGTCTTCTATTTTATCTCACATTCTCTTCTTCAGTGGGCATATAAAAGCAGTAAGTTTATTAGGAAAGACAGCACTATGCAATGACTAATAGTGTCCCCAACCCTGGAGAAATCAGAGGCAGAAATAAGTCAAGAATTTGGAGAAAGCGTTGTGAACACAGCAAGCTTCATTTTGCTCTCCTGGTTTAATGCACATTATTAGAAGAGTATCCAGTTGTCTTGCTATCATAGAAAAACTAAGTCTGCCTGTCTTAGGTGTTATTGAAGAGCAAACCTGGATTCCAATGATCACAAAGTCAACTACAGAATCACATGTGTAATCTGTAATGGGTGTTCAACATTCTTTCACAAAAAAGTACTCGGGTTGTATGGAAGGCCATAGATAAAGCTGTTTTCTGAATCCCTTCCTCTTCTTCTTCTCTCTTTTTCATGTATTTGAATAAAGAGCTATTGGAGGCTGGCTAGGGTGCTTTTTATTTTATTTGCAAGAACACCATGTTATGTTTACCTTTGTTAAGTAGCTGTAGTATCCCAGACACTGTCTTGCCTTGTGATGTTGAGGTTGTCTCCATTAGTGTCACATTGTAGGGATGATTACATGTTGATCTTACCCTACTAGGAAACAGGAAAGCTTTAGAAAAGTGACAGTGACTTCTAGTTGAGTTAGAAGTTCACATGGAAATGGTGATAGCTAATATTTATTATCACAATATCAAAAATGTATCTAACACATAAGTGAAAAGTTATATTTTCCTGAACTGGGGTATCTGCAGTGTTATTTAAAATGTTGATAGCATTACATCATTAAGGGAAGTATAAATATTTAATACTATCCATAAACATAATATACACCCTTTAAATTTCATTGACAAGAATGGTTGGCTTTACACATATTACTAAAACGTGATAAACATCATTTCCTAGATACTGTCTATCTGTCTAGCATATTAGTGGATGCTAGTAAACACAGATGGCGTATGGGAGACAGCTCCTCTGCCTGTAAGTAGAGTAAATATGTAAGGCAAATATAGATGGCATTGCTAATTTGCCAAACACAGTGACAGCTACAAATGCCTGAGAATTCAGAAAATATAAAAGGCTGACCTGAGGTTAAGAACTGGAATGGTCTTCAGGGAAGGATCAGGGTGGAATTACTTTATTCATATTACCATTCAGACTTGGATTGATGCGTTTTAATGCACTAAGATGTATCTGATAGCCTCTTCAACTATGAAATGCAGCAAGATAATTGCATTTGCTGTTTTTAGTGGTTGTTGTCTTTATTCACCACCTTTATTCAAAAATGTTCCCCTGGGCTTGATTGTGTAACCATCGATGTGTCTGATAATGCCATTTCCCAGAGGGTTCTAAAAGTACTCTATTATATAAAGTTATCAGACTGGACTAAAGCCACTGTTATAATGAGCATGGCTGGTTTCAAGCAAAACATATTTTTCCCCGTTGGAATTTGTTCTGAAAATTTAAAAGGCAACTAAATATCAACTTGATGGGCTACCTCTTCTGAGATCAGGTCTAGCAAACTGTTATCTGGCTTCTTCCCATCACTTAGAGCATCAGTCCAAATGAAGCTCTAAAAGGAACAGTCTCAAGTGCTGGATATATTGCTAATTTAGAAATGATTCAAAACTCACAGGTGACATTGTCCATTCACATGAACAGTCCCTCTGTGCTGCTCATGGTTTCAAATTGCAGGGTAGAGAAGAGCAAATCCTGAGTTTGCCCATAATGTACCTAAATCATTAGCATTTCACTTAAATTGGTGAATAATAGATAGCAGCCTAGCAGCTAGAAGTTTTGGCAAACTACTGAATGGTAGTTTAAAAGAAGAAAAAAAAAAGAAACATGAAGAAATAAGCTAAATTCACTAAATCAGCTGAAAGGAATCTGGAGGGTTCTCCATAAGCCCTAAAAATAGCCAGTTCAACACCAGGCTTTTAGAAATGTTACTCCTTTGTGTTCTTTCCCATGTCTTTTGCAGCTCTGGGATGTTTCAAAATTAATCAAAAAAGAACAAGAAGAACATCTAAGTAACCCCACATGGAGCATGTAAATGAAAAAGCATATTATTCATGATGATTTGCCCAAAACCCCTATGAACCAATGCATTTGCAATGACCTTGTCAGATGTACATAGAGTCAGTCTCAGATCATGAGAAGTCACTAATGTAGAATTTCTTCTATCAAGAACAAATGATACATGTATATAAAATGTGTGGCTTTATAAATGTAAGCGGCTTCTAATATCATTACCGGACATGATGAAGTGATGCTATTTCCTAATGTGAAATAATAAAATTATAGATCTTCATTATTTACTGAGTTATATACCAAAAAATGTATTGTAGGTAGGATATTATTCTGAATTTTGTGCAAAGAAAATAGAGATGAGGATACTAATTTTCCCTTGCTGAGCTATCTGAAATTGTGGAGCCCAAATGATTGTAGTTATTTTAACTGAACTCTGAATTTATAAGTAAAATTCAAATGTTTGAATTTTAGTTGTACTACTCATACTGCAAGGAGGAGGTGTGTATTGACTCCCACTGCACAGGGAAAATGTTCCTCACCTACGAAAGTTCTTGAATAAGTGGTTGAGTCTAGGGCTCAGTGGTTTTGGTATACAGGAGGAAAATAGAAAACACAAAACAAATACAAATAGTTAACATCATATCACAAATACTTAATAAAATATTAGGTTCAGTTGAACTTTAGTTATTGCTCATATGTAAGTTTTGTCTTCAAAGACTGCATGAAGGGAAATAGAAAAATTACAATTACAAAAAATGAGAGTAATCTTTACAAATGGAAGAGGTCAATTGTTAAAGTATTCATATGTTTAAAAGTATCTTTTCAATATTTTTTCAGCATTTCAGTTAATTCACAAAGCTGAACCTAAGTATCTCTCCATAGAAGAGTGTTCCTAAATTGCAAATATAATTCTTCAAAACAAGTAACAAAATAGAGTTTATCTATTTCTACCTATCACAGAACTTTATTATTCCTCAAATTCAGTTGCAAAATATAAAACTTGGTGTCAAAAATTTGCAGATGGATTTTAAGGAGGTAAGTTTAGTTGATGAGAATGGAGACTCCAAAGTGCCTCTCCCCTTGTGGTGAGAGAGCAGTCTACTAGCTAGTAAGAAAGCCTTTTCTTACTAGCTTGGGGAATTGGATCTTGGCCTTTTCAGCCTCTAAAAGTGTGAGAAATCAACAGCTGTTGTACAAGCCAACCCCAATCATCTATGGCTCTTTGATGAGGTGAGTGGAGTGAGACATTGCCTTGGTTTACAGGCTCTAAAAACACGGACATATAGACAGTATTCTGTCAGAAATATGTTTGTGGTGCTAACACGTGTTTTATCTTTGAATACAGTTTGCCTCTTCACTGTATTTCCTGAGTGAAGTAATTCCATGAATATCTTCAATATTTTGAGTCTCCTGAGGCCTGAGAAGATAATTATGAATACCTGACACATGCCTGTAAAACAAAGTTCAATGGCTGTCAGGTGCGCAGGATTATGTGTTACCCTGGGAGTTAAGACTTGTTCTGGTAGGATCTCCTGTCCAGGGATAAGGTGGGCAATCATATATTTCCCCATGATCCTGAGTCTAGTATGGGTTCCACAAAAGAGAGACAGGCTTGGGTCATCCTGAAGTGGATTCCAGTTATAAATCATAATGTGAATCATCTTTGGGGATGAAGTAATCTTACTGAGGAAATCATACAGGATGGACTACTGCAAAACAGGACCAAGGAGAGATAGACCTGTCAGCTAGAAAAGACATCACTGTGTGAGAGATTTGCATCTGGGAGACACTTAGCACGAGGAGTCTGAAAGTCCCTCAGAAACAAGTCAGAGGGCGAAAGCCAGCATTTGGACATCAAAATCTGTGGCACACAAATATTAGTTTATTAGTCAGGTGAAGTTTGACTGTTTTCTTCACAATGATTTTTTTCCTCATCCCAGTCTGGAGCATTGAAAGTCAACATCCTGAGTGAGGGAAAGGGGTAGCAGAAAACAGGACTAAAAAGAAAAGGAGAAGTTGACAAAGCCTACTGTGTATATGGTGTACTGACCCTAGGTTGAGCCTCAGATGGTAGAAAAGAGAAAATAACAACAGGATTTCTTGTTATGTTAAATGTGTCTAATCTGTGAAATGTCAGGAAGTGAGCTTAAAAAAATCAAAGGAGAAGAGGAAAAAATATTGTAGACATTCTTTACAGAGGCCTTGGTGAGAAAAAAAAAACTTTCTGCCTTCAATCTACTATGAACCATCTATCCAATCAGACACATACATTAAATTCCCACTTCCCCTGATAATTAGTGTTTTAAAATCCTTTATAAATAAAGGGTTCACCAAATGCATATGAAATATCATGACACACAGGTAATGTTTCCAATTGAAGTTAGCAGACAATTTATCTGTTCAAGGTTTGTTGCAATTGTTCGTTGCAGGAATTGGTATTCAACAAAAGAAGGTGATTAAGGGGGCAAGAAACCAGAAGCAGGGCATGGAAGACTTGATTAATGGACACATCTCTTTGAGTGCTCATGAGAGGCCAATCTCCCATTTTGCATTTTTACATCAGCCATGGAAACCTTTATGTAGAGTAATAGCACCCCACTCATAACATGGGGAGGTCTCTCTAAGTTCTTTTCTCCCTGTGCTAAGAGAGTACCTGGCATATATAATATACTCAGTACATACTTAAATGCCTGGCCCCAGGAATTCTATGCAGATGAGACAAAATGGTAGCAATTACAACAGGTGTTAAGTCTCACATCAAAGCCAGAAGTGTCCATGTAGCATAATTACATAGGATGCAATTGCCCTGAAATATCCAGATGTCATCTTCCTGAAGTAGGAAGTTAATCATTCAACTATAATACATTAAACACCTAGTATGTTAAGCTGTTGGCTTTGACAGCCGGGTCCTGTCTGTCTGAGGACCACAGGTGTTATAAGTGAAAGAGTCCTTAAAGGAACCGAAGAGGTGATGAGAAAGAAATTTCAGGGCAGAAAGAGTTTTCCTAAGAGTACAATAGAAGGGATTCAAGGATAACTCTTTGCTACAAATGCGGGAAGATGCGAGAAGACCTAGTTTTTATAGCACCTATAAATGACGGCGACAATAATGTAATTCTAGATCAGTGGATATGGCAACCACATAACTGGCATGCACAGATGCTGGGGCTTCACTGATCACTGAGATGCCACCTGCCGATGCCAGAAGGAAGACATAATTAAAATTACATAATCCAAGGAAGATCTTTTCTCCAACTTGAATCTCTCAGCAGTGTTCTCTGTAGTAATATGCATGTGTGTGTGTGTGCTTGCATGTGTGTGTGTGTGTGCATGTGCGTGCTTGCCTCTGTGTGTGTGTGTGTGTAGAGGTTTCAAAAATGGTGAAGCAAAAGTAGTAGGTGTACCATATTTAGATAGAGACAAGTCTGTATGACCTAGGGCACTATTATTCCCACTCACTTTTCTTTAGCTGACACTGTAACAGCCATCCATTTGTAGCCAAGGGGTTGTTGTGAAGGATTGCAAAGTTACAGCAATAATAGAAGCCTTACATATACTATATCTGATTTCTAGCAGCAGACAGACAATGAAATTGGAAAGTATTGGGTTTAAATTCTCTGCCCGGAGGTGAACACAGGAGGAAAAAGAGAATGCTCTTCCCATCATTTTGAAGTCAACATTGCATTTTAACCAAATGTACATACATATGCCTGCACTTCTCTCCCAGCTGCTCCTTCTGGTTAATTTGTTTACTTCTATAAGCTACATCTTGTCAGTAGTTTTATCAGCTTCCCCTGCTACTATAAATCTACCCCATTACCTAATATCTAGCTGAAAATAATTTGTTTTGTGACTAGAAACCGTGCTGGCACCCTCTCTGGTTGATGGGTGCTTGGCAAAGCCTGCAACCTTTCTTTATCCACTGCAGACAGAACCCTGCCGTTTGTGTCTTGTGCTCAACACAATCCATCCAGTGTGAACTTTGAGCATTCCTCTGGCAGTTGCTGCTTAACACTTTCATTTTGAGTACAACTTTTTCGGGTTGTTATTTTGCGGGTGACTCATGTTTTCCTCATGGTTTCTGAAGAAGTAATGCAGGGACAAGGTGCAAAAAAAAAAAAAAAAAGCAAGAGATTCTGCATTGTGGAATATTTAAAAAAAAATAAACACATGCCACCAACGGGAGAAAACATCTATTTAAAAGAAGCATTCATCTCAAATAATATGAGGTTTAATGGATTAAGAACACCGTGGTGCTATGCTTGAAAAAAAATCACTTTTTCATACCTCTCCAGATGATATGTAATTCTCCCGTTACATGCTGTGCAGACCACTGCTAGACTTGGGTTATCTGAATTAACTCCTCTGGCAAATTAGTATGGGAATAAGAGAATTGCTATGCTGCATAGCCTTTTACTTGGTATTCAGTGCCAGATTTTCTCAGGTTCTTTCTTATTTTCTTTTTATTCTGCCTTATGCACACAAATGTATATTTGTGAGTGAGTACTGTAGCTCTAATGATTCAGGGCCTTTGAACATGATTTACATGCACTAATTTTGTAATTATGAGCACAGTAGATGTGTGTGCAAAAGCACAGGCATTCAGAAAGGAGTACTCATTGAATTTAAATGAAATCAGAATTCCTATTTAAAAACTAAACTGATTAAACATTATTCTGACATCAAGCATAATGCACCACTCCTTCCTGCTTTGAGACACCTTTACTTAATTCAATCATCACTTTATCAACTTAAATACCTATAACCTACAACCTACAAAACAACAACCTAATTAATTTTTCCTCTTACTTTAGAAAATATTATGTATAGGTATTACACATTTAAAGCCAATAGAAGGGAAGAATTATATGACCTGCTTTTGAACACGATCTCTCATCATCACTAGAAAGATGCATTCAATTCTATGTTGCTACATTGACACTATTCTGTAAGAAAGACTCTTCATAGTTTATGACTCTCTAAACCCTAGGGGACACATGTTTCTCATTCTTCAGTCTCTGTTGTGTTCAACTTATATCCTGGTGACTAGTACAATACCACTGACAGACAGTTTAACATATTAGTGATGGATACATGAATTAGTAAATGAAAATAGTAGCCTAATTAACCTGCCAAATATACATACAGTTGGTGGAAAGGCCATGTTCAAAGTGTATAAGGATGTAACCATATAAATTTGTAAGACTGAAAATGATATAGTTTCAATCTAATTATATCCACAGTATGCAAGTCCTAAATCCTTGCATTCCCACATTTTTCTTCATTCATTACACATTATTTCATATATCTCTAAGCTGAATTCAGTCTAAATGCTCAGAATAGTGGAATATATAAACAATTGTGATGTCATAGTGCAATAATATTAAGGGATAATTATGGCTCATATTTTCAATACTTTTCAGCAAAACCGAAAAATTCAAAAGAAAATACATGAGTTCACTTGCTCAAAGTTAAAAATTAAAGTATAGTACTTTGATAAATTACAAAGAAGTACACAATTTCTTTCTTTGGGAAATTAGACAATTCTACATAGTTACATAAAAGAAGAAAAAGAACATTGTGATTGGAGATGTATATCTATGATGTAAAGGAGACCTGTGCATTACTGATCTCCTATGTTTGATTGCTGGTGACCACTCCATAACTTTTATTAAACTTTCAGTGAAGGTTTTCTGTAAATATTTTTCACACAATAAGAAGGTAAAACAAATACAGTTGTTCAATGCAACTAATGGCAAGACATTCTTGCCTCCAGAGTAGCAGCAGATATTTAATAACTTTGTTAAAAATAACTGTTTATAAATATTAAGTATCATTTGTGATGTCAAAATCAGAAAATACTACTGTCAGCAATAAATACAGTCCAACTCTTTATGTCATTTTCTAAAATTCATTAAAAAATTGGTTAGAATTAGGTAAACCTGTGTAATAAAAGCCAAAAATGACCACAGTTTGTCAGACAGTACTTCTGTGGCATGTTAGTCCTAAATTTTTCTATTGGCAATACAGTTATTAGAGAAATGCCACCATTTTTTCACATATGACTCCAGATGACTACTCTTTTTGGCCAGATGACTGTCTATTAACCTTATAATGTGTATTATTTTTCCAAGGCTTTTCCCTCCAAAGTCTTATTTCAGGAGGCTTACTTGGACAAGGTTGTGCTTCATAGCTTTACTAATTACTAGGTGAATTATGTTAGGCACAAAATATATCTGAATTTTGTTTTACTGAAAGGGCTTAGATGAAGATTTTGCTGAAAATTGAAAGGTGTTAATGTTCTCAAGCCACCATCATCGCATTGAGATGATTGAACTGTAATTAGATCCTGCCATATCTCTTTAATATGGTTAGTATTTCACTTATATGTTTGTCAATTTGACATAAAACTAAACATATCTGGGAAGAAGGAACCATCAGTAGAGCAATTGCCATCATCAGATTGGCCTGCGAGATTGTCTATGAGGCACCTTCTTGATTAGTGATTGATGTGGGAAGGCTCAACTCACTGTGAGCACTGTTGTCTCTATGCACGCAGTACTAGGTTGTATAAGAAAACAGGCCTAGCAAGTCATCAAGAACAAACCCTGAGAATCAACTAAGCAGAACTCCGTATTCTTTGCTTTAGTTCCTACCTTCTGGATCTTGCTTGAGTTTCTTTCTGTCTTGACTTCCTTAAATGATGGATCATGTCCTGGATGTGTAAGCCAGATGAAACCTTTTCCTTCCCAAATTGATTTAGGTCATGTTTTTTAACCACACCAATAAAAAGCAAACAAGGACACTCTTTTCTTAAAGAGTCATAGGATTCTGAAACTGGTGTCAAGTGAAACACATATTAGGTTTAGTTGACATGAAAACATAATGGATTGAGAAACTTCACAAACTGAAGTTTCTTAGAAACTGAGCTACTCGGAATTTTAACCAGACATTTTATGGAGGCATTTTAACTTGAACAATTTAGCTTCTTCTTTATTAGTGTGAATTTTCACTTACCTTGTGTTGATAGTAATTGTTAGTATTTCTAAAAGGCACACATAATTGAAGCTACAAAAACATCATCTTCTGCAATGGTTTCTCAAGCGTTTATAAATAATTGTGAGAGTTTAAGCCTACACTACACTTTTTGGTTGTTTAGATGTAATCATGTAGCCATTATGTAAAAAGAATTTTTGTTAGCCATTTAGTAAATGAATATTTAATCTTAAAATGATTAAATTAACTCTGAAATGTTATAATTTTTAGTAGTTTCTGGAAACTGCTTATCAATGCAGCATACTTTGGAAATACCGCAGTAGGCAACAAATCTCAAGTTTCACAGGAAATTATCTGTGCACATGAGCAAGATGATGCTGCCACACCACTGATATCTTCCTGTCCTAAAACCCTAAGGAGAGCCACAGTAGCAAAGATATATTGTCCCTCAGAAACAGTTAGGAAATAACTGTATGAAAAGCCAATTTTATTTTATCTCTTTCCTGGGAATTTAATCCTCTGTTTAACAAAAGTGGTCCAGATACTTGTTATAACATGTAGGCCCCCAGCATCACAAGAAGGAGATTGGAGAAAGCATTAGAGAAAACTACAAACCATTTGCAAGAGTAATTTATCTACCCATACATGGGACTAACATTTATATAAGCATGGGAAGTTAATATAAGATGGAAATTAGCTAAGAACCCGATTGTGATAATTGTCATTCTTTTCCCATATGTTATGCCTGTCAGCAAAACAAACAAACAAACAAAAAACAACAGAAACAAATAGGGGGAAATGATGCCTTAGAATCCTGTTTCAAAATTCATTGTATGGAACTAAAATTATATTATCATAATAGTGACAACTATTTAGGTATTATGAGGTATTTTACATCAAGTTATTAATTGTTCCTCACAACTGTGTTAATATGTATGAATCTTGTAGAACCAGAAATTTGATAGGGCTGTTTTTAATTCTGCCCTCAGGATATTCAAATAACAAGATTATCTGAAAAGTGTTTAGAAATTATACCTTCAAGGTAGGTATCTAGCTCTAAATCTCAATCTCCCACTCATAGCTTATTTGTATGCTTTCCTCTTAGTTTAGTGTTTATTGATTGATTAATTTGTTTTGTGTCTAGGGACAGAAATAATCTGGAGTTGTTTTTATAGGTAGGGAACATGAGTATTAGTCTACAAATTCAGGCTTGTCAAAAATTATACTTGAAAATAAATTATTTTCTATGATTCAGTTCTGTTTCTGACCCTGGAAATTTGGGGGCTGCCAAAAGTCCACCCCAGCAATTCCTGGAATATTATCCCTGAATTGTTGTCCACCTCCGTAGTAGCCATTATTTTAAGCCACCATAAAATAAAGGCTGAAGGGAAACATCACTGTCTCTGGCTTCATTACCAGATTGACAGCTGTCTGTTGCTCTTGAGTTGATTTGGGGTGTCTGGGATTTTCTGAATGGCCAGAGTGATCCAGCTTGCCTAGGCATGGCACAGGGCCTCTCCAAGTTTCAACAGCCCCTCAGTCCCTCCAGAGGCAGAGTACATTCCTACTATTGGGTTCTTCTTGGCCATTCTCTTCTTTCTCTCATCCCATCATGACCTTTGCCCACCAATATATTCCTTCCTTCTTTTTCCTCCTTCCAAAAAAATAATATTTCCATTCACTTAAACTCATGGGTCACCAAAGCACGAAAGAAATATGTGCAAGCTGTTTCTCTTCTCTGTCTTGCTCCATGCTTTCTCAGATGCTACCGGAAACAGTCTGCTCCCTGCTAGAATGGAGGAGAGAAGAACCTAAGGGTTGAGAGAGAAAAAAGAATGCCACTAAATGTTCACAACCCACACAAAGACGTGGATAGCAAGTAAAGAAATATGAAAAACTGACCCAAGGTGTGGAAGAACGTGGCACTAGAAGCAAAGTCAGCACGTTTTATGAGATCTTACATGGCTGTTAGAGGAGGTCAGAAAAAAATAGGTTTTGAAAAAAAAATCAAGACATACCTCTGTGAGTGCTCGTGAAAGAAATGCTTCCTTTGTTTTCTGTAGATGTAACCAACCGTCTTATAAATAAGAAACACAGAACCAATGCAAAGAAGAAAGCCAAGAGGTCAGAGCTAAGAGCTAAAACCTTACCCTTCCTCCTGCAGTGGTCCTACCTCTCCGAAGGAGCCGCTACTTCCTGTTTAAAGTCTTTATATAGTCTCTGTTCTGCCTTCTCATTGGTTGTAAACCCAACCACAGGACTGCCTCATCACGGCCTGTCTGTATAGACCTCCAGGTGTTCTGTGGTTGGTATTGAGATTAAAGGCATGTATATCCAATGCTGGCTGTATTCCTGAACATACAGAGACTTACCTAGCTTTGTCTACCAAGTGCTGTGATCACAAGCGTACACCACCACTGCCCTGCTTTCCTATGGCTTGCTAATAGCTCTGACCCCCAGGCAACTTTATTTATTAACATACAATTAACATTTTGGTACAAAAGAAAAATATCACCATAGTTTTCTTCCCTGGATAGACTGCAGGATGTGAGAGATTTGCTGTCACTCACCATCATCCCACATGTATTTATGTGGAGTAGAAAAGATCTCAGACAGCATTCTTCCTCTGTGCTGAGTACTCCCAAGGTGTGGCTTGCATGTTTGGTGCTGTGGCTTTGTGTCAGCTTTTCCTTAAGTCTCATTCACAGGACAGTGAGAGTATGATCCTGAAGAAGAGATTTGAAAAGGTGATTTCATAACAGTACAAAATAATTAGCTACCAGAATACAATTATTTGTCTTTAATTAATATGTCTGTTGACCTACATTGCTATCTTACTCTAGAGGTAATCTTGAGGACGTTATACAAACACTATACAACCTAAATAGAAAAGGAAAGGAAATCAGAAAGTAGAATAAAGCCAAGCTCGATGTGGTACTCAACAGTGTATGGGACATCTTAACAGTATGGTACAACTTAACTGGGGGCAGGGGAGAGCAAGTCTTGTGAACTTGCTAGTGAAGAACCCAGAAGGAAATACAACTATTTTGATACTTAACAATATTGAAATTATATAATGAATGGGAGAAATGTGGATTGAAATGAGAAAACTTTGTTCCATGAGTCTACATAGAAGGTAAATGATTTCAAATAGTGAAAATAATAAACATTTGCTTAATAAACTAAACACAGCAGCTGTCTTATGATTGTCTAATGAAGGCACAGTGTGTAGTTGAGGGGACAAAGGTGTATCCAGCTCAGCATTTTTCTCTGTGTCATATCTGATGAAATTTTCCCTGTGAAGAGCCTCAGTTTCTTCTTACAGAGAGTAAAATCACAATCTCCACAATCTCATAGGGATATGAAATAGAATTATTTATAGAAAGAGCAATGTCCACCCAAAATGAAGTGCTAATTTACATTAGTTTCCAGTGTTACCCTTCTTCTCCTTCAAGGTATTTGTTGAATGTTTCTTTATGTAGTACACTCTTCTAGACACTGAAGATAGTGCAGTCTGCAAACCAAATTGAAATCACTGCCAAAAGAGAGCTTGACTAAATCCAGAGGGCTGTTCCACCTGCAGCAGAGAGGAACAAATACAGAGTCCCGCAGCCAGACATTATGCAGAGAGAGAGAGAGAGAGAGAGAGACAGAGAGAGAGACAGAGACAGAGAGAGACAGAGAGAGAGACAGAGAGAGAGAGACAGAGAGAGAGACAGAGAGAGACAGAGAGAGAGAGACAGAGAGACAGAGAGAGACACAGAGACACAGAGACAGACACAGAGACAGAGACAGAGACTGACTTTGGAACATACAGCTCTAAAAGTGATTTCTCTACCAAATCCCTTCCCTCAGAGTCAGAGCTCAGGTAACCCTGTGGAAAAGGGGATGGAAAGAGGGTAAGAGCCAGTGGGGATGAAGGATTCCAGGAGAACAAGGTCCTCTAACACATCTGAGCAAAACTTGTTGAACTCACAGTATAAACTCACAGAGACTGAAGCAGCAAATACAGAGGCTACACTTGTCTGCACCAGGTCCTCTGCATTATACACACACACACACACACACACACACACACACACATACACACGGTGTCAGAGAAAATGCAAGGAATAGGTTAAAGAGTGCCAAGGATGATGGATGGTATTAATTGAAATAAGATGTTGAGGAGTTCCTTTTTTGAGCGGTTATAAGCATGAAAATATCTGGAGGAGAGCACTTCAGACAAGAAGCAGAATGTGGTGCTCAGGAGAATTTGGGAAACAACAAACATCAGATTGGCTGAAGCAAGATGATAAGAAGGGTGACAGGTGGTGAGGTTAAAGAGGAGAAGATTTGCCAGGCTTTGATGGACCTGGCCTTCCACTTGTAGCTGCTTGAGTGAGATAGGAGCCACTGGAGAATCTGTAAAGTATAACTTAATCTGACTTATATTTTAATGGGATCATCTGGTCTCTCTGTTTAGTATTGTCTCTCTATAAAGGACAACAGGGGAATGAAGAGGAGTCAAGAGGCTTTTACACTTATCTGATTGAGTCTAACAGTAGTTTTCCTCCTGCTGGTAGCAAGGGAAACAGTGAGAAATATTCAACAGCTACATGTATTTTATTTAGTTTTTAAATTAATTAATTTTCTTTTATGTCTGTGTGTATGTGCTTGAGTGTTTGTGTGTGCACCATGTGCACACAGGAGCCCACAGAGTTTAGAAGAGATGTTGGGTTCCCTGGATGTGGTGCAACAGAAAGCCTTGAGCCACAATGTGGGTGCTGGGAATTGAACCCATGTCCTCTGAAAGATGAGCAAGTGTTCTTTACAGTGGAGACATTTCTCCAGTCCTTACTTATATTTTTAATGTTAAGAATACAAATGGGTATCAGTGTTAAAGATGAAACGGTGATGACACAAAACTATGGGCTTAAGCAACTAGAAGTTTCTACGGGCATGGATACTAAAGGGATGATGTCATGGAAAAGCTAGAAGTAGATTCTGAGTGGAGCCAGTTTGAGAGAGAATATGTGACTCATCATGCTCACTGTTGTTGTTTTCTAAGAGCAAAGTGAGGGTACACCCCGATCCACAAGGCAGAGAGCAAAACACAGATGTGCACCTCATTCACGGTCAATGGCAGCGATGAAACTAAGGGTAGTAGGAGAAACAGAAGAACTACTTTTCCTTTAGCAGTCTTCTGTATCCTTTCTAGCTCTTCCAATTTTGATGATATCTGGACAACTGAGATTTCTTTGGCACAAAGCTATAGCATCCTTTATGCTACCACCTAGAGAGAATACACATACATCAGTAGTCAGCTGAGTGGACAGCACAATTAATTATCTGCAGTGAAATGAAAAAAGAGTCTGGATTGAATAATGGCATTACCTTTACAGAGAGAGAGGTGAGAGACTAAATGATCAGGAGTAAATATTTTTCTCAGAAAATAATATTGAGGTAAACAAAGACTCTGAAATTCTTTTCCATGGAGCATGGTTCTAATAATTTTAGCCTGGTCAAATTTCAAACCAATTTACCAGTCACCATCAAAGAATTTTTTCAATAATAAACATATGGAATTTTTATTTAAATTTGAATGTAATATCACTTCTTTATTAGTTCTTCAGGACTAAATTGCAAAAGGTACATCAGTGAATAATTAGGTAAGTTTACCAACTAGATCATTCCATGCCTTTGAGTACTTGAAGAAACTCTCCCACAATTTAAAGACATTTGCTTTTCACATATTAGTTCTTAAGTTACTTCCTACAATAATTGGATATCTCATTCACTTGTCTATCAGGACTGCTCTTGCTTTGACAAAATAAACATGTATCATTTATATAATTTTGTTTACTATGTTAGAAATGTGTACAGGAAAAATTGGTTCAAAGCACTGTCAGGTCATTAGATACATATTGAGAAAGGATTGTCAAAGCATGCTACCCTTCTGATCAATAAAAACATCACCTGAAATGTGATCAGTCTTTCAGAAAAAGAAGATATCTTGAGATGATATTTGCAGACGGGGACTGTGCTGCTTTATGGTAAGAAAAATATCTAGAAGTTAAAAAAAAAATAAGGGGAACTCTACAATACAATACTAGCTCAAGCCAAAATGCCATAAATCGCTTAAAATGCTTTCTACATGAATCGATGTCAATGACTACACAACTAATCTTTGACTCTTAAGTACACGGCTGGGAGAAGAATTGTCTCATAGGAAGTATACAAAATAATGGAGAAAAAGGAATTCCAGACAGGTGACACAAACACTAGAAAAGGTCACATGGGCCAACAGGTCCTGTACGTTGAGGGTGCTCTGGAGCTGCAAGTTCATGGTAGCAAAAATGGAATAGCTATAGCAATGAAGACTGCAGTGAGTTGGCTAAATTTAGGGGCTTTCAATATAGATTAAACTAAGACACCAGTAACTGTTGATCTATCTAGGAAGCTTATTCTGGTATTGACCAAGAGATTTGATTGATGGGCATAAGCCATCATATTAAGAAAGTAACATATTGTAGGAATCTATTTGATTTGTTTGGCAAGGAATTTCAATCTATATTTCCTTTGTTCTTCTTATAAAGGATGAGAACCAGAATATAAAGGGAATGACTTGAAAGATGGAGATATTATTAAAATGGAGGTGACTGAAAGACAAACAAAAGATTGAAGATATTAATAACACGGGCAAGTAAAGCTTAGAAGCTGGGAAAGAATGTTTAATTGTTTCAGAAGTAATTAAAAACAGAAGCTATAGAACAAAAAATACAAGCATTTTAGATCTTAGGATGCAGACAATAATAACTGTTAACAGAGGAGCAAAAATATGTTTTGTGGAGAACAACACAGAATGCCTGAATAAATCAGAACAAATTAAACCAAATGATTCTTAAGCATGCAATTGGAGAACATATTTCAAATCTAAAGATGTAATTTGTCACATAGCAAGATTTATAACATTAATTTCCAAAGACCAAGACATGGCCACAGTGAAGATATTGAAATTTAAGCAAAAGGAATCCAACAAGCATTCTGGCAGGAAATAGTGAATAAATAATGTGTTTTCTTGCCAAGGAAACAGTATTTTTAGTTGTCCCTTATACATTTGTTGAAAAAATAAATAGCTAGCCTTTTTTCCCCATTTTGTTCCATTATGAAAAATTTCAGATTTGTATGAAAATAGGGGCACTCAAGCATATAAATCAAAATCCACTCCTCCCCAATCTCAAGATTTATCAGCTATTGCAACCAATTTTCTCTTGTATCTCCTTAGACTACCCCATCTCTAATCCTATAAGTCCCCGACTCTGCTGCCTATTGATTTTAAACACCTCAATATATGTCTTTATTAAAAACTTTCTTTGTATTTATTCTTAGTGTTTTTCACATCATGAATCTCTATCCCATTCATTTCCTGTCCCTATGTACCACCCTCTGCTCTTGCAGTCACCACCACCACCCCCCCAAAAAAAAATAAAATTGAAGAGGAAAAAGGAAAGGAAACATATCTCGTCATGGAAGCTGTAGTGTGGCACAGTGAGTTGTGCAGTAAACCCCTTTATCCATGTATTTTTATTTGCAAGTTTTCATTGCAAGGAGTCATCGGTCTGGTTCGAGGCCTCTGATTTCTGCTGCACTATCGATGCTGAGCTCTTACTGGAGCTCCTCTTGGTTATCCTGCTGTTGCCCTGTGTTATGGAAATCCTACAGCTTTGGGTCTACAGGACCAGTCCCTTCACTCACATGTTCCAGCAGATCACAGATGGGGTGGATGTTGGAGTGGGCCAACACGTAACCCTCATTCTGGCCCTTTGTAGTTGCAGGGGGCTAGTCAGACTGCCAGCTCTCCCTTGTCCTCACCACCAGGGTGAGCTCTCCTGCATTGCCAGTTCAAATTCACCTTCAATGCCAATTCTCCTGCTTTCATGTCCTCAAGGTCATATCTCCCACACCTACACCTTCAGGGCCCGCTCTACTGTGTTGCCCAGGTATAGGGTAGAGGCCACACTCCTGAGTGCTGGGTGTGGGAGTGAGGGAATGTCTCCCATGCTGCCACATGACAGGTGACTAATGCAGATAGCTCTCCCATGCTAACAACATCAGGGTTGACTCAACCACACCTCCACCAACAGGATTGGCTTTATTGTACTGCCCAGTCAATATATGTCTTTTAAACCTAGGAACTGTCGGAAAATTTAAGTACACATCATTACCATACCTAACACCACACACTTCCATAAAATATTTTAAAAGCCAATGAGAGTTCTTATTTCTATATTAATTTTAGTTTATTCTAAATACAATCCTAAAAACATGGATTTCACATGCTTTGTTTCTAAAGCATATATAAGTCTATAGATGTCCTCTATCCTAATATTTTTCTGCAATTTAATTGGTGACCCAAAAGGTTGTTTTTACAGAATTTTCATAGAAATACTGTAATTTAAAATGTCTACATTGACTCCACTTCTCACTTATTTGTGCAATTAGAAAATATATTGCCGTAGAATGCTAGCAAACAACAGCATGCATAGAGTCCATGTCTTTAATCCCAGCACTCAGGCAGCAGAGGCAGGTGGATCTCTGAGTTCAAGGTTAGCTTCGTTTAAAGAGCAAGTTCCAGGACAGCTAGAGCTACACAAAGAAATCCTATCTCAAAATGAAGGGAGAGGAAGAGAAGGGAAGAAAGCAATATGATCATATTTTCCTCTATAATTCCCCACATTCTCCTCACCACACCCCCTCTCAAGGTACACATCTTTTTTTAAATTTATATTCAATTATATTAAATTTACATTTAATTAGTGTTGTCTAATTGTGCATGGATTTGTGGCCATCTCCTGGAGTGTGTGGATTCTCCTAGTGGCCACATCCTCAAAAAGGAGTGGATTTTCCCTGTGTCAATAACTGTTAACAGCCAATATCTCGTCAGTAGGTGATGGAGCCTGGGGATCATCTGCCCAATCAGTGCTGGAACTTTGGCTGGCTCAGTCTTGTATATGTCTTGTGTCAGGAATTTAGTAATTTTGATAAAATGAAGCTACACTTTTAAAAAAATGACTGTGGGTAGAAATGTTTCTTTACTGTTCTCAACGTGGATAATATAAAAAGAAACTGAAAGCAGGTTTTCAAGAAAAAGAGACTGTTGCTTTTTGTGTGTTAACTAGTGACAGGGACAAAATTATTGAAAATTACTTACTTGAGTTTTGAGTACCTGTTACAAAATTCTTGGTTCAATACCTTACATTTTCAATAAGCCTGAAATTCTTTTTTATCAGTTCACTATGAAAAAATAATTTATACAAAGCATATTCCTAAAAGGATATGCTTATGTGAGCTCCTATTGAAGATTATCCCATGTTGACTTTTGGATTTGTTTGCATAGTGTGACAATGCACAGTAAGTGGGTCATTAAATGGGCATCTCACATATGCTACTCATGGATAATGGACTTCCATATTGGTGCCTCTGAATTTCTACTCCAGAAAAAAAATCTTACGATTTTCTGCAAGAAGTACCCTTCTGCGGGCAAAGATAACTCATGTAGGAGAAAAGGCCTGTAGCTATGGAGGAAGATCCTTTAGTAATTTTTCACCCTTCTAGCAATTTAAATGAATTCATACCAGACAGAATGAATGAATAGATTCAGATATGTAAGAAACCTTACATTAAACATGAGAAAAAAATTTATTTGAAAGAACCTTGGATCACAGTGATGACCTTTATGTAGTTTAGTGAAGTCATGTGAAGACTCTCTAAATCTTTCATTTACCATTGGTTCTCTAAAGTAGCTAAGAAAAATAGTGGGTTGAAACTGTATGAATATATGGAAAAGCCTGTAATGCATATTGTCATTAGACAATATCAGAGAGAGAGCCCACACAATTGCCACAAATGTGGAAGAGTCTTCATCTAGATTGGGCACCAATATTGACAGCAGAAAATTTAAATGGGGTTTAGGGGACTACGCAAATGTTACCAATGTGGGAAGAACTTAATCCAGGAAAATAATGTTTATTCTCAAAAAAGACCACGTGGTAAAGAAACTGTTTATTTGTGGTCATCTTAAGAAGATGTTCCTCAATAATTTATTCTGTAAAAATTATGGACAAACTCACTTTGGTCCAGTCTGGATTTACAGTAGGATGGCCTTTAGTCATAAACTGTGGACCTGATACACAAGAACATTGTAGACTGAAACATCATACACAATAGGAAAGAAATACTTTAAAGATGTATTGGCATAATGAAGACAAGGTATACTCGAGGCCAGGTATAAGGAGAGATTATAATAATACCTAGAATCAGAAGGAAAAGAGTTCTTAGATAGTATCTTTTATTTATTTATCTATTTTTAGAATACAGTTTCCCCTCCCTCTACTCCTCCCAGTTCCTCCCTACTTCTTTCCACATCTGGAACCACTCCCTTTCTGTTTCTCATTAGAAAAGAACAGGTTTTTAAGAGATAAAAACAAACAAAAAAAACCCCAACAAAATAAAACATAATAAGATATGATGAAAACTGTCATATCAAAGTTGGACAAGCTAAGCCAACAAAAAAATAAGTAAATAAAAGAGCCCAATAGTAGGCACAACAATCAGAGACCCACTTGTTTGCACATTCAGGAGTCTCATGAAAGTACTAACTGAAAGCTATAATACGTACACATAGGACCTGGTGTAGACCCTAGACCTGTGGAGGCCCTGTGCATGCGGCTTCAGTCTGTGTGAGTTCACAAGAGCTTTGCTCAGTTGTTTTAGAGGGCCTTGTTCTCCTGGTCTCTTCCTCACCCTCTGTCTCTTCCACTCTTTCTGTCTCCTCTTCCGCAGAATTCCCTGAGCTCTGAGGAGAGAGAGACATCTCACTTAGGGCTGTGTGTTCCAAAGTGTAGACCTGTATCTTAGAAAGTTTGGCTACCCAGCTCTGTAGTCTGAGTTTATCTAGACAAATAAGAAGACTGGCTATATTGACACTAATTTAGTGAGAACTATTAGGGTTTAATCTCAGTTTACAAAGAGACTTGAAGTATTGGTTTCAGTGGGTTAAATTTGTGGTTCATTGATTATCATTAATTTTGAGTTTAGTTTCACTGTAATTGAAGATTTATACCCATGTCCATTCTATTTTTTACAATTATTTTAGTTTTAATTAATTTCTAAGTATTTCATTTTTATAAATGTCTCATAAGTACTCAAAAATCAAACTATGAACTCTTCTATATCTGGGTTGCTTTTTCTGTCTTGTTCTCTTTCTTCACCATTATCTTACATTCATGTGCATACACACACATGTGCATGGATCCACATATAAACCAAGTCAGCACAGTCCATTTTCTCCCATCTGATTCCTGCAGTTAACCTTTAGTCATTTCTGTGACTGGCATAATATACCTTGTAGTCTGCATGGTCAGAATCAGATATCATGTGCCTTCTCTACGAAAAAGGTTGGTCTCAAAATAAAATTCAGGTGTTTGCAAAGACCTACAATAGCTTAAACAGTCTGGCCTTGGATTGCTCTTCTGACGTCACCACTCTGCCCCTTCCTCCAACTGCTCCAGTCTTACTGTGCCTTTGGTCCATCCTCCAAGAGTAGACCCCCACAACAGGACTTTTTCATGTGTTTTTCCTGCACCCTTTTACAGATATGTGTATAATGTACCCCCCCCCCGGAATTCTTGGGATTCTACTCCTATTTGTGATTACTGGAAGGAGTAAATTGTTATTAAATACATGCAAATACCAATTCTTGTCCTCTTACAGAACAGCCACTAGACGGACATAGAGGCCATGAATTCCCTTTTCTTTTCAAGATGTGTGTGTGCATGTGTGTGTGTGTGTGTGTGTGTGTGTGTATCTATGTGTTTGTATGTGAGCCCTCTGGGACTGGAATTAGCAGGAAGTTGTATGCATCTTGATATGAATGCTGAGAACTGATCTTGGGTCCCCTGCAAGAGCAGTTACCCTCTTAACCTCTGAGCCATCTCTCCAGCTTCCAATTTATTCCTCATTACATCTGTTCACTATCTGGATCATTGATGATTTATATTTATCATCTTCCATTGGCCACTGAATGTCAGCTGTGTCTTATTTTCAGTTTCCAGAACAGTGCACGTGCAAAGCGAGTATCTGGTTAGCAGCTAGGACTCGTACTCACTTCCTGCTTTCTTTGAATGTCAAGTTCACACCACTCTAAAATGAGATGTAGTGTGGCTTTTAGCAGCCTTCCATTTCACCCTTACCAGTAGTTTCTCGGGTCAGGAGTAGAACTAGTGTTCACTCTGACTGGGTACCATTGTTTGTGTAGCCAAAATATCACTGAAAGATAGAAATTTTCTTTCTGAAATTTGTCTGAAGCTTTAGCTTCATACTGGTTTCTAGAAATGAGATCTCCATCATTTATACTATACAGAGGCACAAGTACAACAGAGGTATGGTTTGTCTAGTTTAAGAAATAGAAAAGACTTTGAACACGTCTTGTGACACTTTGGAAAAAGCCATTTTTCTGTCGGGAAAATAGGTTTTCACTAAATTTTCTTTATTAAAGGTCTCTTTGTAGATAGCAAGCGATTGTTCTGAATATCTGAACCCCTGTGAATTGGGTCTCTTTCTGTACCAAGGGCTTCCAGAAATTCTACATACAAACTGTTGATTTGCACTTTCTCATCTTATGAAAGCAAGCTTCGCCATAAAAAGTGATGTGTTTGTCCACAGCAAGTATTTTATCTGACTTTTGACCACTCTTTTTAAAGGGCAATGACATATGTATCATCATCCTTTTGAAAGGATATGCCTACTTATCCAGTGTTTCCTTTTGAATTATCCTCAACCTATGCTTCCCTTGTGGAAGAACATACTCCTAGAGGTGGCAGGCCTGTGTTGTCTATATAGATTTGATAAATTCTGCAATCTGAGGATGAGGAACACTAGCTGACTTACTTTTAAAATTTATCTTTTCACTATTCATATATCCAAACATATCACTTAATAGTCTCAAAATCATGGTAGTGTTCATGGAGCACCAGTAAAAGAAGACACTAAGGACAGAAGGGAGCTGGTCATTTGTGGGGATATTGTGTTCCCAAACATATCGTGTACCCTAATAAACTTATCTGGGGTCATAGAATAGAACAGCCACTAGACAGACATGGAGGCCACAAAATGATGGCACACACACCTTTAATCCTAGCATTCCGAAGGCAGAGATCAGTCTGGATCTCTGTGAGTTCAAAGCTACACTGGAAACAGCCAGGCATGGTGACACACACCTTTAATCCCAAGAAGTGATGGCAGGAAGCAGAAAGGTATATAAGGTGTCAGAGACCAGGGAATAGAGCCTGGTTAAGCTTTTAGGCTTTTAGCAGCAGTTCAGCTGAGATTCAGAGGCTTACAGTTTGAGGAAACAGAATCGGCTGAGAAGTTGGCAAGGTGAGGTTAGCTGTGGCCTGTTCTGTCTCTCTGATCTTTCAGCGTTCACCCCAATACCTGGCTCCAGGTTTGTCTTTATTAATAAGACCTTTTAGAAATTCATCTACAGTCATTCAAGAGAGAACGTCTTTGTAAGAAGTTATATTTCTATGACACATCCCCATATAAAGGAGTGGGCTCTCCTCCTTAACCTTAGAAATATTGAAGGAGTTTTGCTATATACAGTTTGGAAAACGTGACTATTACATGAGGAGTGGCAGCCTTGATTTATGTCCAGCATGCCTGCTACAAGCATTCCCTGGTAACACAGTCGAAGCCACAGTTAAAATACCTGTTGTTTGCCCAGTATTTCGTCAAATACACCTGTTTTCTGAGCTTAAGCAGAAAGCAATTTCTGTTGTCTTATTGACATCTTAGTTTTTCCTGCCTGCAACTTGAAGCTTTCATGGAATTCTGAAAGAGAATTCCTGGTGAGAGCTTCAAACCTGAAGTTGAAGTTGTAGGGTCACCACAAACAACTTGGAAACACCTGAAAGTTTCAGTGACAGACCCCAAGCAAGGAATGTTCTTCAGAAAATTCCCTAGTCAACTTAGGAATAAAGTCAGCACTAAACTTAGCTGGACTTACTACTTCCTGTTCAGGCAGCTCTCTGTTTCTCCTGACTTCCCTGCCCATCTTACAAACTTCAGAAAACACAGGCATCTAGAGCTCATATTTGTTCAACCTCTTCCACAAGTGAGAAAAGATAATGGTCTTTCTTTCTTATCCATTTGTTCTCTTTATTTCCCTTTCAGATTTTTGTAGTGTTTCTTTACAATTTTGTTACTAACATACAAGAATATAGAATAATTATCATTATTCCTTTTATGGGGCTTTATGTAATAAGCAGGGTACTTCAGAGCTACTTTGAAAACAATTTTATCCAGGCAAATATGCATGTTCCTAAATTCTTGAAGTGTCTCTCCTTTATCTGTGTTTTGGCAGTTATCAGTTCAAGTCCTTATAAAGGCTGAAGATGGTAACATTTTGAAGCTTCATAGTACACAAATATGAATGTTGATTCATTCAGTGTACTTATTTAACTGGGTATAGGTGTTGGGGTTTGAATTTTCTTTAGCCATTCAGTTTTTAATTAGGCTCAGCTGCACCTGTATTTGCTTCCTTTCTTTTTTTCTCACCATTGTTCTTTGCTTATTTCTTTCCCCTTATTAGCTGGGATTTGCTCTCAGCATGGTCTTAGCTTGCTCTTAGAACTATTAAATTGATACTTCACATCTCAGCTTCTTTCTTACAAGTTTCTTTTTATTGTGCTCTGAAAGAGTTTCTGGTGTGCAGGTTTTTTTCCTTGCTGTCTTTGATCTATATTTTTCTCTGGATGCATGGCTTTTATTCTACTTAATCCTCTGTGAGCTTTTGAAAATAATTACTATGTATAATTTTTGAAAATTCTAATTAAGTGTGATTGCTGATTGCCATTTTAAAAGATAGAGTCTAGGTTGAGCTTACTAGATGCTAGACTTGATTTATTTATGTCTAAGGACATTCAGGGTCAGTTAATCCAGATTCTGATGACAAGATCCTTGGCTCTCACACATTGTACTGAGCATGTTTGGCCAAGACGATTCCTTTTAATGTCATTAAACTAGAGGGCTAGTTAAATGTCAAAGTTCACAGAGAGATCCAGTTGCCTAGGGCTTGATTTTATTTCTGTTCAAACTCAGAACCCACAGGAGAAATATATGGAAAAAGATTGCTTTCTTTAGAGATCAATTTTTTTCATCATTATCAGAGGAAAACACTACAACCAGTAATTTGGGGAGCCAAGCAATTACTTTCGTAGCCATTTTATTAACAGGCCCACCAGTCATTCAATGTTTGGTTCGTCTCTGAGGTCATGCTCTCTGTGGCCTCGGTATCCAAAGATCTTCCAAGAAAGTTCAATCATGGCAGTCCTTTTTTTTTTCTACTATAATGACTTCTTAAATTTTACATAATATTCTCCCTACCATTCTTCTATCATACTAATTTTTTTCTGTGATACATTCTACAAAATTTTATTTTACTAGACCTATTTGCTAAGCATTACCAGTCTGGCTTACCTTTAAAATTCATCTATATATTAAAATTTCAATGGGTTTTGAGAAAAATGAATATGTTTACATTCCTTCTGTTTTTTAATGACCTTCATTATCATTTTAGACATTAGATTATTAAAGAAAGAAATGCATCCTTTAAAGAAAATGTTATGTGCCCTGTAATATCTACAAAGTAAGCATTTGGATTCCTCGTGATTCTAATGTCTACTTGTCTGAACAACCTGACTTCAAGTAGTCAATATAGGCTAGTTTGCTAATGATGACTTCTCTTAATCACATTTCTTAATTTAACGAAATATATAAGTGGAATATCTGCCAAAATAGCTCATTCAGGGGTAGAGATACTCAAAAAAGATTAGTTGCCTTTGTCTTGACTTCTTGAACGTAGATCAAAGTGTTTAGTCAGATGCTTTCAGCCTTCTAAATAATGAAGGACACAGGGAGTGAGTGGTGGAGAAGTGTCTTCTTCGACATCATTAGTGACTAATAGCAGTAGCCTTACCTATGCCTTCATTTTGTGGTTCATTAAAGCAAGCAGATTTGAAAGTTGTGATTTAAGATGAGAATTCCAACGGCAAACTGCCTGGCAAAGCATCCTAAGAACAACTGTTCTGAAGTGATAATTTCTTCAAAATCATATCTGCAAAGCTCTATTTCAAATCATTCTCCAATGGTAGTTCTTTCTTCCTCAGGTACATGATGAATCAGGAGCCTGAATATTAGTGACTGGATGTTTTCTATCCCTTACCAAAATTGATGGAATCTTTATGGCCTTGCTATACAAAGAAAATGAATGTAAAGGCACCTGTTAAAGGAGAAGAATATATATGTATATATTGAATATATGTGAATATATATATTGAATATATATGTTGAAGGAAAGAATATACACACACATATACATATATGTATATAGTGATTTTAAAATCCTTTGTCCTTTGTCCTAGGAGATTTTTTGTCCGGCTTTGCAGTCTACAGAACATAAATAAACAAAAAATGAATGAATGATTTATCAGTAGTATTATTTTCAATTTTGATGTGACTTATATAAAGTGAAAGGTATTCAGAATATCTTTTCATTCAAATTAATCTTCCCTGGATCTCTCATACATTATTCAGGACTCTGTATTGGACTGAACAATTTTGAATGAACAGATTATTTTTATTTCTTTTTAAATAGGGCCTTTGCAAGCTGCATAAATAGCCATACAATTTAAAACATCTATAATATTTTAAATATCTGAAAAATGTATTTTTCTAGATCTTTTTAGCAGCTACGTTTATCACCACCCTTGTACCTTAGTCACTAAATTACATCACACTCATTGAGGAAAGATTAAATTTAAAATGTCTTGTTTTGTGACCAATCCAACACCACGGTTGTCAGCTTCTCTCAGGAGCAGTCACAAGGCCTGGTGACAAAAGAGATGTGGCAAGATAGTCACAGTGTAAAGTTAAAGTTGGCTGGCTGCATACCCAAGGGATCATGATTTTCAGCCTGGTTTAGACCAAGAAACATACATTGTAGCATTATTCAAATATGTAGAAATAATTGTACATCTTGAGACACATAAAGCAGAGTGTTTTAGTGGGAAAAGTAACAAAATAATATAAGTAGCTTGTTAACATATAAATTTTGATGCAGCCAAATGTAGATTCTTGGATCTATCCTGAGAACCTACATGTCTAAAACTCCCTAGACAGAGCTGGCACTTCTAATTTAAAGAAGCACCCTTCAAGAAAAAAAAAAGTGCTAGAAGTTGCTGCCTGTCCTTGCAAACCCAACTACCTCAACTTGACCAACTCTCACATAAATAATATACCATAATCATCGAGATAAGAGGGCAGAGTGTGTAAGGCAACTTGTTGATTTACTATGGAGTCAGCTCTTAGCCCCATGTATCATTAGAGTCACATTTAGACAATTCCTGCTTAGACCTTTCCTCAGAGAATTTTGAAGCAGTTGGTCTGGAGCCATGATGTAGCATGAGTCTTAAAAGTTCTTATTAATAAAATCAAACACAGAGCCAGGTATTGGGATGAACACTGGAAGGTCAGAGAGACAGAATAAGCCACAGCTATCTCACCTCACCGGATCCTCAGCTGGTCTTGCTTCCTCAGACTGGATGCCCCGAGCCCTCATCCAGAATGGGTCTCAGCTGAACTGCTGCTAGAAGCCTGAATGCTTAACCAGCCACATGTTTCTCCAGGCCAAATGCCTACCCAGGCCAAATGCTTCTAGTTTCTGGTCCTCACGCCTTATATACCTTTCTGCTTTCTACTACCACTCCCTGGGATTAAAGGTGTGGCTTTCTGGGATTAAAGGTGTGTATCACCGTGCCTGGCCGTTTCCAATGTGGCCTTGAACTCACAGAGATCTAGAGGGATTTCTGCCTCTGGAATGCTAGGATTAAAGGCATATGCTACCACTGCCTAACCTCTATGTTTAATATTGTGGCTGTCCTGTTCTCTGACCCCAGATAAGTTTATTAGCATACACAATATTTTGGGGAACACAATACCACCACATTATAGTAATTGACATCAGTGCTTGTTAAAATCCTTTGGTTCTTGTGTTGTCATACTGAGGCACACTGAACTGTACTGAGAATTTATAATGCTGAACATATAGATGTTGTCATTACCTAATCACCCCATTCTTTTTTCTGAAGACATGTCTATGCAGGGAGCCTGCATAAAGTTATTTGTTTGCCCTAGGAATGTGGAATTGGAAGCATGATGCATACACTCCCAGTAAAACACAGTCTCAGCCATTTGAGATTCTTCTGTTGACAATTCTCTGTTAAGCTCTGTAACCCATTTTTTTAATTAGATTGTTCAGTATTTTGATGTCTAGCCTTTTGAGTTCTTTATATATTTTGGAGATCAGCCCTCTGTCAGATGTGGGGTTGGTGAAGATCTTTTCCCATTCTGTAGGCTGCTGTTTTGTCTTATTTACCATGTCCTTTGCTCTATGAAAGCTTCTCAGTTTCAGGTGGTCCCATTTATTAATTGTTGCTCTCAGTGTCTGTGCTACTGGTGTTATATTTAGGAAGTGGTCTCCTGTGCCAGTGCATTTCAGACTACTTCCTACTTTCTCTTCTATCAAGTTCAGTGTAACTGGATTTATGTTGAGGTCTTTGGTCCACTTGGACTTGAGTTTTGTGCATGGCAACAGATATGGATCTATTTGCAGTCTTCTGCATGTTGACATTCAGTTATGCCAGCACCATTTGTTGAAGATGATTTCTTTTTTCCATGGTACAGTTTTGGCTTCTTTGTCAAAAATCATATGTTCATAGGTGTGTGGATTAATGTTAGGGTCTTCAATTCGATTCCATTGGTCAACGTGTCAGTTTTTATGCCAGTACCAAGCTCTACTATAGCTCTACAGTAGAGCTTGAGGTCAGGGATCATAATGCCTCCAGGGGTTGCTTTATTATACAGGATTCTTTTAGCTATCCTAGGACTGGACTAGGCCCTCTGGATACGGAAGATGGTTGTTTGGCTCGAACTGTTTGGGGGGCACCCAGGCAGGGGGATCGAGATCTGTTCCTGGTGCATAGGATCACCTTCTGGGAATCCGGTGCCTGTGTTGTGATGCCTTGCACAGCCTTGGTGCAGTGGGAAGGAACTTGGATCTACCTAGGCTCAGTGTGCTGTGTGCTGCTGACTCCCCATGGGAGACCTTGATTTGGGGGATGTGGGGAGGCAGGGTGGCTTGGGAGAGAGGGTTGGGGGTTGGGAGGAGGGAGAAAGTGGGTCTGTGGGTGGCATGTGGAGTGAGTAGAAAATTTCTTAATAAAGAAAAATGAAAAAAAAAACAGTTTCTTTTATAGCCTCCTCCACCTGGTCTATCCCTGTATTTCAAGCTCCTATTGTGTATATGGGCAATGCCACCCTTACTACATTCTCGCTTGAAATTGTACTTTCAACATCATTTCACATGAAGATTATAATCCACTTCATTCCTGTTAAATACTTCTTCTAAGCTTCCTTAAATTCTTTGTCTCCTAGATGCAAAGTTGATGTTCCAATACTCCCCTACCTTCACCTCTTAGTTCAGGTTTTAGGGTGTATTTTCTTTATATAAGTCAAGCATTTCTGATTATGGTTCCTGCTATTAAATACTCCCACCCACCCCAGGTTTACTTCTAGGTTTGGGAACATCTTATTGACTTTATATTTCCCAAGCCTTATATTTAATATCAATTAAACGAGTATGTGAATTTAATGTATATATTATACTGTCACATAGTTAATAAAATACTTGAGTGCAAAATTGAGACATCTTTGTAGAAGAAACTTTGGTTTAAGATGAGAAAATAATATGATGTGTTTCTGCTATTTAAGTTTAGTGTTTAGTATAACATTGTAAATACACATTCAAACGCAATTTATTGCAAAGTCGCTTCAACCTGAAAATAGACAAGTGCTAAGTAAATGTTTACGTTTGTGTTTTCAGTGAGAAGATGATGGTTCAAGGCTTTTTTTTTCTTCTGGGTAAACTTTTACTATCATAAGCTCAGTGGCAATTTTACCAACAGATCATTTTGAAAACATGTAAAAAGTAGGAGGCAGGATTCAGGATTTCTTTGTCAGGTCTGTCAGACTAATTGAATTTTCCTCTGTCAGAATGATAGGCCTGATACATCACTTAAAGTAGCAGCCGTAATTTACCTTGACTTTAAATGAGTTCTGGCTTCACCTTGTTTGGCATACAAATTACAGACGCTTTACAATCTGTCAGGGTTAGAATTTTATTCTTCCCCATCTGAGATTTTCTCCAAGCTAAGATTTGTGTCTCTGTGCACTAAGGAATTTTAATTATAACAGTGTCCATTTCATAGCTGCATATTCTCTACACACAACTGCAGGTGAGCCAGCTCTCAGACATACAACGATTAGGAAGGGGTGTGTGTGTGTGTGTGTGTGTGTGTGTGTGTGTGTGTGTGTGTGTTGATATAATCTTTAAAAGAATACCAGTGGACTGGGGACTGATCTGGAAAGGCCAAAATACAGACAGAGAATGGATAATGACCATTGTCTCCTCCCTTTCTAAATATCCTTCCTCTCCACTAGGAAAGGTAAAATAAACTTCATTCTGTTGGCCCTGGAAAAGTAAAATAAATTCCATCATTGCACAAAGGTGAAAGTAAACAGAAGAAGAATCTGGGGAACTCTATCATAGGATAAATATTTTTAAAGTCCAGGGACAAATGTCTCAGAAATCATTAACACAGCAGGAGAGGTGTGGTTCCGATTATCCTTAATGCTAATTTCATCTGCCTATTAAAGTGTCATCCTTGTTTTGGAAAACAGACTACAATCAGAGAGGTGAGTAATGACAGATATAATAACATTTATAGTAGGATTCTGTCTAAACAAACCCGGACACCCATCTGTTCTCATTTCCTACATGGAGCACCTCTGAGTTGGGATGACCATCATCGCGCAAGACTGGCTTTGAATGAGAAAATGGAGCCTCTAAATGTGAGTCTACCATGCCACAGACAATAATTTCACATGCAGGCATTGGATGCCTGCCATTTTAGAGGCTATGTTCTTACCTCTCTCACTCTGAGGATCCAGATAGATGTGGAGGCATACCCTGGGCCTGCAGATTGTGCATTCTTGAGCCTGATACCACGCAAAGAGTAACCTGATAGGCCCCCAGACGCTTCCCTGGAGAACACACTTTAGTGTACTCGGGTTATATTTCTGCTTACTGGCCAGGTGTGGGAATTTCACAGACCCAAGATTGACTTTTCCATATTAAAACTCATGGATGAGATTCCACACATGGGTATGCTACCCTTCTTCTATGCCACAGGGGATTCCTAGATGGAGAACTTTTTGGTAGGACCTCACCATGTTGCTTGCAGGATAATATTTGCTCTTAGGGAAAATAAACAGATGAAAGTTACTTTTTAATGATTTTCATAGATTTTAATACAAGTTTTACTGTATTTTAAAAATGAACCTAATTTTGTCACAAATATGTGACAGAATTTAATTTTGTCTTCAGGGACAGGAATAAAGCAAAACTGTCATTGCTTTATCACCATGAGGCAGAAATCTCCATTCTAAATGCAAAACTATTTGTAAATGTTTATTCATTTGTATACACATAGTCAAATATTAAAGTACATATAGCTAAAGTTATAATACACAACTATATACAGATTAAATATAATTATTTATAGGTTTCTCTGTATAAGTTTTACATAGGTATAGAATTGTAAAGAACAGAATGCCACATTTCTTTAGAATTAGGTCTAATGAACACTTATGGTCATATAATTTTTTCACAAGATCTATAATACAGGAAAAGTGTCTTTAAATGAAGAGTAAAATGGACATAAGAAAAATTGACATATGCAGTGTGATCTATATGTAATTCTTTAAACAATAAAATTGCGTGAACAAAAATGAAAACAAATCAATAATGGAAAAGCAGGTTACTTAAGGGACAATCATTCTTTATGATAAAGGAATAAAAAGATAATATGATCACATAAAGTTGAAAATGTTCTTCTATAACACAATACAATGGCCAATGAATATACCAGTGGAAAATATAAAAATATGAATATTTTAAAGGTAAATTTGATTCTTCAATACACACAAGATACTAAAAAGATAATGCACAACCTTGGACAATAAGATAGAGAGATAGACTGATAGACACAGATGAAAGAGTAAGTGTGTGAGCCTGGAAACAAATGGAGGGAAACTTTATGTAGCACAAAAGCGTTTTCTCAAAGATGTAAGAAGAAAGACAAACTCTAGAAAGACTGGTTTGTCATGGGTAATCCCATCAGGCATTGCAATGGGAAAGATATATGTGATGTTCCCAGACTTGCCATACTTACAGTTAATGTGTCCATGTTAAGAAATCACATTTTTTGAAATGAACATCATGTCTATTAGGGTCTTGTAGCTTCAGGACCCAGTGTTACAAAAGTTAGAGGGTAAGGTCTTTTGAGAGAGAACTGGCAATACTTAAGTTTTCATTCATTATGAGGACTTCCCCTAGTTGTAATAATATTTCATTGTATGTATATAGTACAGATCACAAGTCCATACATATATTCATCTGTGAACACACCTGTGAATTCAATGTTTTAACTACTCTGAATGATGCTGCTATGAACATAGGCATACCAGTATTTCCTTGAGATATTTTATTTTTAATTCTTGAATATATATCCATGAATGAAATTATTAGGTTCTATGATAATTCTATTTTTAATTATTTGAGAAACTTCCATATTATTTAACACAGTAGTTATCATGTAACATTGCCACTAGAAATTTGCAAGGAATCCAATGTCTCTACTCTTTCACCAACATGTGTGAGTTTGTATTTTTTTAAATGGTTGTCTTCCTAATGATTCTTATTTTTATCTTACAAACTGCTGATTTGTGTTTTCTCAGTAACTAGAAATTTTGTGTAATTTTCACAGTGTGTTTACTCAACAGTTTTTTATGTTTGTAGAAATGTCAAACTGCTTGCCTGTTACTTAACTAACCAACTAAGTGATTAGTCTGATTAAGTTATTAATTTTTTGTTCTTGAGAATTATTTTATGTACTTCACATATCAATCTGTTATTGAAGGTATGACTCACAAATATTGCTTGTAATACTGAAATTTTATTTCTTGCACTTTATCGCTTGGTCTGTTTTTGTTTTCTTAGACTCAGTGTTTAATTAGATTATCTTTACTATTCTTAGGTGTTCTGAACTCCTTTTTCTTTTATTCTTCTCTCATTCAATACACCCCCACCACAGTTTCCTCGCTCTCCACTCCTCTCAGTTCCCTCACACACACTAAGCCTCTCCCCCAGATCTACTCCCTTTTGAAAAGTGCAGACCTCCCAGGGGTGTATTTCATGGATGTAATCCTTGGGAGACTGAAGCAGGATTACAATAACTTCAAAAACAGCCTGGTGTACTTGGGGAGTTCCAGGAGCCTGTGTGGAAGACCCTCTACCAATAAACTGTGTGTTAGAAGTGTGTGTGTGTGTGTGTGTGTGTGTGTGTGTGTGTGTGTGTGTGTTCGGGGAGTGGCAGAGATAAAGTTAGGACTTAGGTAGGAAGGTAGAAAGGGGGGGCGCGAATTTCATTGGGTGCAGTTTGTTGATTTTTCTAAATTTGTGTGCTATGCCTTTGACATCATATAAAAGAAATCTCAGTTCTAGCGACTAGAGCTATAGTTAAGGTGGGTGCTTATCTAGGCCATAGAAAACCCTGCATGTGGTCCTGTATTGTTCCAGCACTTGGAGCATAACGACAAGAAGGTCAGAAGGTGAAGGCTGTCTTTGGCTGTATAGCAACTTTCAATAGCATCCTGAGATACATAAGACACTGTCTCAAAAACAGACAAGCAAGAAAATAAACTCCAAAACTCCACATAAAATAATTATAATCTTTCTCCCAAGGAACTTAGTAGTTTTAGGTCTGTGATCCATGTCTCAGTCAGTTCTCTATTGCTTTGATGAGACACCATGGCCATGGCAACTCTTATTGAGAAAAAGCATTTAATTTGTGTTTGCTAGCAGTTCCAGAGGTTTAGTCCATTATCCTCATGGCAGCATGTAGGCAGACATGGTAGCTGAGAGTTCTGCATTTGGATCTGAAGGCAGCAGGAAGAGAGAGCCACCAGGCCTGGCCTGGGCTTTTGAAACCCCAAAGCCCACCTCCAGTGACACACTTCCTTCAATAATGCTGCACCTACTCCAAGAAAGAGCACTGCTCCCTAAGCATTCAAAGAGATGAGCCTATGGGCACCCTTCTTATTCAAACCACCACAATTCCTTTTAAATTAATTACTGTATATGCTATTAGAAACCTGTTCAATGCCAATCTTTTTCAGGTGACATGCAGTTTTCTCTGCATGTTTGTGTTGAGAAGTCTGTCCTATCCCTTTGAATGGCCTTGATACCTTTTTAAAAATTCACTTGTTCAGTTACACAAGGATTTGTGCTCTCTGTTTGCTTTTATTGGTCATTGCCTGTATGTTGGTCAGTTTTTGTAAACTTCTTCACAAACAAGACTTACTTGGGAAGAGGGAAGCTCAACTGAAGAATTGCCTCTCTTGACCTGTGGGGCATTTTCTTAATTAATAATTGGTGTGGGGAGATCCAGCCCCCTATGGGTGGTGGTGCTCCTGGCCAGGTAGGTGGCCCTGTGTTATAAAGGAAAGCAAGCTGAGCAAATCATAGAGAGCAAGCCAGTGTTCCTCAGTGATCTTTCCTGCCTCCAGGTTCCTACTATATTCCTTCTAAGATGGAGCCTAAACTGTGACATGACATAAACTTTCTCCTTACCCTATTGTTCTTACTCATCATATCTATCATAGCATCAGGCAGCAATCCAGGGTTGCCTGTCTTTGAGCGTGTACTGAACCCTGCAGAAGTTCATGAATCTTAAACCAGCAGCTCTAAGACCTTTCTTTTTTGTTCTTTTTCAAGGTGGTTTTGATGTATTTTAGGTTCCCTGAGATCAACATGAAGTTATTTCTCAACATAAGAAAAAAAAATCAGGACTGTGATTTTGATAGGGATGGATTCTAGTGAATATCATTCACTTTGAATACTTTTAACATCTTAACCAAATTAAGAAAACAAGATCCATGAACATGGGATTTTGTTTCTGTTCATTCTCTAACTGGCAGTTTTCATTTCATAACTCTTATCTCTTCTATTAATTTATAAGCACTTTATTCCTTTGGTGCTGTTTTGAATGGTATTGTTTTCTTCGTGGGTTTTTCCTTTCTGCATGTAGGAGGGATGCAACTGCGTTTCTCGGTCACCTTCTATTGTGTGTCTTTCCTCATGTCGTTTGGATTAGTCTGTTGATAGTGTGCTTACTGCTACATTCTTTTTTTTTAGTGTTTACATGGAATTTCCTTTGCATCCTTTCATGCTCTTTGTGGTTTTCCTTCCCTTTGATTTTGTGTTCCTTTGTTTTTATATAGTTAATTGTTGAAGCTATTTTTCTTGTTTCTTCAACTATCTTATGTGAGGTTGTGGTAGAAATTGCTCATGGCCCAAATTTTAAAACTAACTTAAATTTATGACCACTTAAAATCACTAACATGTTTCTTGGGCTTTTACAGTGTTGCCCTCACCCCTTTTAATGTTATTGATGACATAAATTCATATGTTTTATTTTACATATGCCCAAACATAAACTAAGAATTTCCAATGTATCAGCCTGTCCATTTCAAATGTGGGTAAAACAAATGCAGAGTTACACATCAAAGTTACAA
This sequence comes from Peromyscus nudipes, assembly GCA_902168325.1. Taxonomy (NCBI): domain Eukaryota; kingdom Metazoa; phylum Chordata; class Mammalia; order Rodentia; family Cricetidae; genus Peromyscus; species Peromyscus nudipes. The sequence continues at coordinate 18,064 of CABHPH010151038.1, read as the reverse complement.
CAGTACTTGGTTTTAGGTTAATAATTGAAGTGCATTAATCTCTTAAATATCAGAGAAAACAAAGAGTAGATTTAAAAACACTTTACAATAATCGTAGCTTCTACAATACTCTATGCATGTGCTTTTAGTCTCTTTGGGTGGTATATGTGTATGTTTGTGTTCATGTTGTTGTGTGCATAAATGAGGTGAATACCCATGTATGAATATATGGAAATCAGAGTTCAGTATTGAGTATCTTCCTTGATATATATGCACCTTGTTTTTTTAAGTATGTTTTTAATTTAAATAGAATTACATTACTTTCCCTCCTCCCATTCCTCCATCTAGCCTCTGCCAACTACCTTTCCTTAAACCTCTGCCAAGCCTCACCCACACTCAAGTTGATGCTTATTTTTCTTTATTATTGTCACATACATATGTACATTTATGTGTATGCATATTTGCAAATTCACCTTGCTGAATCTGTGTTTATAGAAAGTGTAAGGTGTGTGGTGTAGGTGAACCAATTGAGGCTGGGCTCCTGTGATCTGTTGATCTCTATGTTGTGTCCAACTGTGATTTTTTGGAATGGCCTCTGCTGTAAAGATAGGCTTCTTTGATGATGGGTGGGAATTATACTTATCTATTTTTATAACAAGAAGATTTTGGTCTAGTAAAGTGGTGGTAGTTGATTATTTTCTAAGCTTCACTATTTTCCTACCCTGGAGAACCTGACTAGAATTCCAAGGCCAGAAATAATTTCCCTTCAATTGAATGGACCTTAAACCCAATTAGTCATCTGTTGATTGCCAGGGCCCAGTTCCACCTTATCATTTGAGATAGTATCTGTCTCCAAACCTAGTGCTCAAGGATTTTGCTGGTCTAGCTAGCCAATGAATTCCCCTTCCCCAACACTGGGATTACAGATACACACTTCTGCACCCATTTTTTTCTATGGGCTGTAGCAGAAATCTTAGATGGTCAATAAAGGTATTGGGGTCAACACTGGACGATCAGAGAAACAGAACAAGCCACAGCTTCCTCACCTCGACAGTTCCTCAGGTGATCCTGTTTCCTCAGACTGGAAGCCTCTGAGTCCTCATCCAGAATGAGTATCAGCTGAACTGCTGCTCCAAAGCCTGAAAGCTTAACCAGGCCAAAAGCTTCTAGTTCCTGGTTTTCACGCCTTATATACCTTTCTGCTTTCTGACATCACTTCCTGGGATTAAAGGCTCACTTTCTGGGATTAAAGGTGTGAGTCACCATGCTTGGCTGTTTCCAGTTTGGCCTTAAACTCACAGAGATCCAGTTGGATCTCTGCCTCCCAAGTGATAGGATTAAAGGCGTGTGTGCCACCATTTTCTGGCCTCTATATCTAGTGGCTGTTCTGTTCTCTGACCCCAGATAAATTTATTAGGGTGCACAATATTTTGGGGAACACAATATCACCACAGTGGGCACCAATGTTCTCAAGTTTGTTCACCAAATAATCTTTCAACTGATCCATGACCCCTTCCCCATCCATATTCTTTTATTGACAGTTTAATTTCTTAATACAGTTTCAAATTGCTGTCTAGTCTCCTTTCATTTTCTACTTCAGAATTCCCTTGATCATTTGTGTGTGTGTGTGTGTGTGTGTGTGTGTGTGTGTGTTTGTTTTAGATCTTATGGAAATGAATTCTCACAGCTCATGTTTATCTGAGACTGTCATAATTTCTCCCTCATTTATGAAGGAGGGTTTGGCTAGACGTAAGATCCCTGTTTGGCATATGTTTTGTGTGTTTGTTTTATTTACCTCTTTGATGTATCTTCTGACTGCATTCTAGTTTCCAAAATTCTGATGAGAAAACTGATGCAGATACTATTAAGGATCTTTTGTGATGAGCTGTTACTCTACGGCCTCTTTCATTACTCTATTTTATGCTTTGTATTGAATATTTGGTTAAAAATAGCAATCTGTGTCCATTTCTCTGAGTTCATCTGACATCATAGATGCCTGTAGTCCTATCCTTTGTCAAATCTGCACATTTTTTAACCATTGCTACTTAAAGTATTTTACTCGGTCCCTTTCTCTCTCCTCTTCTCCTGTGAGCTCCACAATATACATACATGTTGTTCATGTGATGGCCTCCCACAGGGATCTTAGGTTCAGTTCACTTCTTTCTTTCAGTGTGCTTCTCTTTGCATTTATCAAACTTGGCAGATTCCATTGCCCAATGTTGGCATGTACTCATTCTTTGGATTGCACACTCCTTTGACATTCCTTCAACAATGTAACTTATAGTTCCCAATTACTTTGTTTATTTTGAAAGTGTTTTCTAGTTGGTAATCCAATTTTGTTTAGTCATAATTTTCTTGAAATTTTCCGTATCTTCTTTTAAACATATGAGCTTTAAGCATATTAAAAATCTTCAGGTAACAAGTGTACTATCTGGTAGCCTTCAAGAAGAGTTTCTATTTGTTTACTTAATCTTATTGTTTCCATTGAATGAGCCCTGCTGTAAGCTCTCTTTGTATCCTTGCAATTTTTTAATTGTTCTGGCTGAAAACTGGGCATTTGAACTCATTAGTATAATTGGAAATCAGTTTTCTCTCTACCATAGGAGTTATTTTTTTCTGAAATTGCTTTTGTTTATTATTTTGGGTTTATTAATTTATTTATTTCTGTTTAAAGAACCAGACCGAGTTGTAAACTTACAGTCTTCTGAGTCCTCTGGAGTCTATCCTTTGCACCTAACCTCTGCAGTTGCTGTTAATTTTTTCCTGACTATGCAATGGCTTTTTCATATCCAAGTTAGTAAGGATATGTTCTTATTTTGATTTGTTTACAGCCTTTGGTTGAAACTGGGAGGTGTGATCCTTGTGATTATACTATTACTTTTCCAAAATGCAACTAGATTTTTAATATATTGAAATGAATGTAGAGAGTAGAACTGAACAGAAAAAAATGGAGTATAGCATTATGACATTTCATCTCTCATGTATATATTTATATATATAAAGGTATATATTTTACCAGGTTGCAATATAAAATGTTACCACCTCTGTCTTGGAGCAAAGTATCCTATATTACAGTGTTTTCCATTTTCCATTGAGTAAATTACCTGTCCCTGAATAGATAACCTCAAGATATAAGTGTTCCCTATATATAAAGAAATTGTACAATATGTACAATACACACATCATCATGTCCTATTTCAACTATAAATGGAAGAACTTGACAATGCAAATAACTTGAAAGGCATTTATAAAATTGTAAAATATTAAAATATGATATTTTGGTTCCTTTAGAACTTTTAAACGTAATTGATTAAATTTAAAATTGCATAACTTAGTGTTTAAAATTGGCTAACACTATCTCATAGTGTTGCTGGGGATTTAACATCCTCTGTTAGGAACTGGTGTGTCCTGCACCATAAATTTGGAAGTCACCAGCTTAAGATATTCACCATGCTCCTTAGTGCTGACTCAAAGATCATGAGGAAAAGTGGCAAATGCAATAAAGCAATTCATGACCCTTGTCATTTCTCTGGACTGCACAAGATTGTCTATAAAAGAGGAAAATCTGATTTTCAGCCGCTCAGTTTTTGCATAATTAAATCATTTTCTCCCTTAAAACCACCAACCATATCTATCCTTGTCTAGTACACAAGGTGCTAGTATCTCAAAACACAATGAATTGAATTGGGTCCCTGAAAGGAACAGAAGCGTTGAAACCTTCCTGATTTTCAAATGTCACATAACATAGTGTCGTCAGCTTCAGCTAGGAAGTAGGAAGTAGGAATATTTGTAATTTTAAGGAGGTCGGCCTGTGGTGGTATTGTGTTCCCCAAAATATTGTGTATGCTAATAAACTTATCTGGGGTCAGAGAACAGGACAGCCACAATATTAAACATAGAGGTTAGGCAGTGGTAGCATACGCCTTTAATCCTAGCATTCCAGAGACAGAAATCCCCTGGATCTCTGTGAGTTCAAGGCCACATTGGAAACAGCCAGGCATGGTGACCCACGCCTTTAATCCCAGAAAGCCAGCCTTCAATCCCAGGGAGTGGTGGTAGAAAGCAGAAAGGTATATAAGGCGTGAGGACCAGAAACTAGAAGCATTTGGCCTGGAGAAGCATTTGGCCTGGAGAGGCATTTGGCCTGGAGAAGCATTTGGCCTGGAGAAGCATTGGGCTGGTTAAGCATTCAGGCTTTTGAGCATCAGTTCAGCTGAGACCCATTCTGGATGAGGGCTCGGGGCATCCAGTCTGAGGAAACAAGATCAGCTGAGAAGTTGGCCAGGTGAGGTTAGTTGTGGTTTGTTCTATCTCTCTGACCTTCCAATGTTCACCCCAATACCTGGCTCAGGTTTGATTTTATTAATAAGAACTTTTTAAGAGTCATGCTACATCCGGCCCCTGTTTTTGAATTCACTTCCAGCATACTGAGGATTCAATCAAATGAATTCTTCTCCTATAAATCTATGGTTCACTATAGCAGGTTCTGTAACTTAAGTGGCGGTAACATCACCCTTTCAATCTACGTATTATCTTATCGCCTGCACGTAAATGCTGTCCATGAAAGCACTTGAATTGGTGAGTTCAAGTCTAAATGGTTAAGTGGGTAAGCGACATATGAATTTATTCTATGGTTCTTTTCTTCAGAGAATTTTTTACATCTTAATTATAAATCAAAGGAGAGTTTATTCTGAATGAAACCCAATTTCCCCTTAGGAATGTAACAGAAGCCTTCCCCTAGAGCACAACTTTGTCCTACTCGTCCTTGCAAAATCTTTCCTAAAGACTTGCCTGGATTGACTTACTTTTCTTATTTTTCTTACAGTTGTTTTCTCTGTGACAAAATTAAAGGTGAGTTGTTCTCGCACCGTCATGTTTTCTGAGTTCAATTTTGAGATCATTTAGAACAGAGCTCTTAAGTTTTTCTGTAAACCCCATTACTCCCGCCATTATTCAAAACGTACAGTGTGCAGTGCCTTTTAAAGGTTTTTCAAAGTGCCAAATTCTGTGCATATCTGCACAATTATTTCACTCTAATAATAGTAATAGCATATGAATTGCTTATTTTAATATTTACTAAGCACTATTCCAGGTATGTATATGGATTTCCCATATAATTCTCCTGACAAACTTTAAGGAATAGATGAAAGCAATCCCAGGAATCCATGGGCTAATGGCTGGCATATAGAAGGTTTGACTCTAGAGTCTGGGCCTGTAATCACTTACTCTACCATCTGATCTCCAGATATGATTAAGCGGCAGCAGAATGCTTCAACTGTCTACCAACAGAAATCCTGACTGATGGATTTCAATGCTCTAAAAAGACTCTGTGAAAAAGGAATTTTTAAGTTTTGAAAATACTCTAAAAGTAGTCAAAGAAAACCCAGGTATAAGATCAAATGTAAGAGAAGATATGAAAGGAAAGTCTGCATAGTGCAGACATTAGATTTGAGCATTTTAGAAAGTGATATGCAAGAGATGGTTTACTAAAACGACAGGCAGCATTTCTAAGACCAGCCTTGCCCTTATGGACTCTAGTTCATGATTCCTCTAGATGGCCTTAGCAGATGCTCAGAAAAACCAAGCTATCAGCTGGATCTGCTTTTCCAGTTTTACCACATGCAAGTTGAGAAACTACTATGTGGAATTTTTAAACGTTCTTATTAAATAAAAAATATGGAGCCAGATATATGGGTGAAAGCCAGGGAGAGATCAGAGAAATAGGGAAAGCCACAGCTAACCTTACCTCACTAACTCTATAGCTTCCAAATGCGAGTTACTTCCTATCTACCCACGCTTATATGCCTTGCTGTTCTGCCATCTGATTTGCTCTTTCTGCCCAGCTACATCACTTCCTCTTCCTGCCCAGCTCTCTCACTTCCTATCTGTCTGTACAGACCTCCATGGTTAAATAGTGTTGGAATTTAAGGCATGTGCCACTATACCTGGCTCTGTTTCCAGTGTGGCCTTGAACATGCAGAGATCCTGCCTGCCAAGTGATGATAGGGTTAAAGGTGTGTGCTAATGTTGAATGATTTCTGTGTTGTGGCTAGTATTTTTCTCTGATCTCCAGGCAAACTTTATTTCTTAAAGCACAAATAAAATATCACCACATTTCAGCACAAATAAAATATCACCACATTTCCCCTTTTTTTGTCTAATAAAAAAAAATAAAAGTTATAACTAATATAAGAAAAACGTTATACAATAAGTATAATAACTATATATAATATATACAAGCAAATAAATACATTAACAATGTTTATTCCATTGGCATTTGACAAATTCAGTGAAAATATTCCATTATCTATCCTATTTTGATGAGTCCAAACTGTACCTAATTCACTTTCTATCCTATTTTGTATTACCAACAGAAAACTATCTTATGATGTCTTTCAAACTTACACATTTTACACCTCTTAATGAGTTTGTTTTCTGAATTTCTTAACAAGGAAAACTGTAACTACAATTATCTAATCTTCAACTCCCTCAGAGACCCTAGAAGGAAATAGTATTACCTAGTAAAACAGGAAGTGCAAACAAGCAACTTCCAAAAAACATGAGTTATGACAGAAAGAGCCAGCTTCCTGGACAGTCACCCGGAGGTTTCTCTGCATGTTGGGGCATCATCTTCAGCCTACAGGCTTAGCATATCTGACAGACTCATTAGTGAAGTAGGATATATGCAAGGCCTACAGTTCGACCTCACACTACTATTTCATCTTTAATCTTTAATTTACTTTCCAATGGAAAGTCTTTGAAAGTGAAAGTTTCAGAAACATGGTTAGCTTAAATAATTTATATGAAGAATTTCTAACAACAACAACAACAACAACAAAAACAGTTGTACATTTTTCAGTAGAACCCTTGACTATCAAATGCCCTGAGTTTGATCCCTAGTGAAACAAAGCCAAAAGCATCAAAACCCAACATATCAGGGGTATGATAGTGTATGCAATTTTTATGCTTGCTGTGGGTTGATTTTTGTTTGTTTGTCTTCTGAATTTGCTGAGAGTTGAGTGTGCTGAGCAAGCACTCTACCACTGAACCACATGCCCACATGCCCCATCCTCATAGGATATTCTTGTTACATTGTATCAGGTATGTCGTAAAGAGAGTGACTTGAAAATAAAGCAATAGAAACAAGAGTTCTATATTTAAATTTGCTTAGTAATTTTGGTCTATGACAGTTTCATACCTGTAGAAAATGTGTTATGATTACTTCCCTGGCCCCCTTTTTAATCTCTCTCCAACTCCTATCCAAAGCCTTTCTCCCTACATACATGACTGTTTTCATGGTACAATTAGTCGAACCTGGGCCATTTGTGTTACCTTTCGATTGGGGATATCCTATGGAGCATGATGTCACCAGTGGGTCCATAACTGAAGGCATTTCCCTGTCCCTGAGTCTATTGTGAGAGGAGTTCAGTAGCTCTGGCTCAGGCCTTGGATCCCCTCCTAGATCAACTATGACTGTTGATGGGCCCATTCCTATGCAGACCCAGTGGCAGAGTCTGCAGCTGCAGGGAGTTAGTGATTGCAGTGGTTGCCTTATATCCAGAAGATGACATTCCCCAGTCCTTTTCTGTGTCTCCTGATTCTTAACTTCCTGCAACTTCTTTGGCATTCCTCCCTGAGTCTTAAAGGGCATAGCAGGAATGCAAAATTATAGAAGTTTGGGATATTTTTCCAGTGCTGAACGGTTGACCAACAAACAAGAGTTTAGATCTCTGTGAAATAATTATTTTACTTTTCAGAAGAAACTGAAACTGAAAGGACTTTAAATTAAGGACTCCTTTTGTAAAGCATTAAAATTCCTGTTTCTTGCATCTGTTTTTATTTGATCAGCTGAAATATCCATCATGGTACAATTAAGGAAAAAAAAGCAGAATATTGCTAGAAAACAAATGTGTATTTTGAATGCTGTCAGTCAGCACCCCTTGCCTGTTTAGTAAAGTCAGAATAGCTCAGATGTAAAGTGGAGCAAAGCAATATGATGCAAGGGACTAAGGTCAGATGCTTTCGAACTTAAAAAAAAAATCTGGTTTCTGATTTTTAGCCCAGTGACCTTCATTTATCTACAATTTGTGAACCTCCCACTTTCAAATGAGACAAGGATGTGAATGCAGGATGTTTATGGAAACAAACTAATAGGTATGGGAGGCGGAGGGTAATGAGTAGAAGTGATGGAGTTAGATGTAAATGCAAGACTCCACTTTTCACTCATGGATTATTCACAGCACAGTTGATCACAAGGATATTTTTCAGGCTGATGTTGGCACTGTGGTCCATTCTACTCAATTCTTCATGAGTTGACATAAATAACTCACAAATTTGTGAGTATCCACCTGGTTCTGGAAAGGCCTCTTCTCCTGCTAAATAAATAAATATGCAAATACATTGCTCTTCTAGATAATGAGTCCTACAGAATGTTCCAGAGGTAGCTGCTAACTGCTCTATTTCAATCCTTTCTATGAAACTATTTTTTCCCTTTTTTTCCCTCTGTAACACATAGAGTAAAGCATAAGATAGTCCTGGTGTTACAGAACTGTAATAGCAGCTTCCTGGAAGGCTGTGCAGGAAAATAGCAAGCTCCAGGACTACCTAAGCTACAGAAAGACTAGAAGGACAGCCTAAGCAGCTTAAGGTGCACTAGGCAATATGTCAAAACAAAAAGCAAAATGAACAAAAGGGAAGGTGTTAGGGGGTGATGAAAATATAGCTCAATGATGCAGTGCGTACACAGAAGGCAAGAAGCTACAGGTTCAATCCCCAGAAACAAAGAGGCAGATGGGAACAAAGAAAAGGAATTAACGACTAATAAAGGGAAGGTTTTAAGAAAGACATAAACCAGCCATTTGAATTTACATGGGTACATTTTAAATATTGCTTTACAATGCTCATAAAATGTCCAAGGGTATTGCCTTACTCTGTTCTTGCAGGAAGAACAAAAGCATCCTCGACTTGGTAGTTTGGTAGTTTATAATGAAAAGAAATTGATGTCTCTTATTTCAGGAGCTGGATAAGTTGATCAGGTTCAGCATCTACTTTATAAATGCTCCATAGGTGATGCCTTCCTGCTTTATCCTCATATGGCAGAACAGCAGAGAAGTAAACAAGTCCCACATAGCTTTTGTTACTAACCCATTGCTCCCATTTAGATGGGCACCTTCTTCCTAAGTTAATCACCTTCTAAAGACTATCTTATAAAATTACTTGAAAAAAAGAAAAGAAAAGAAAAATGACCAGACCTTCTAATCCTGTCCCACGGGTCATGAAATTCCAGCCTGTGAATTTATGGCCACATCCAAACTACAGTAAATAGGTATGTTCTTGTGTTTTTTTTATAAAGAACCCTGATTCTCAGATAGGAATTATTTATATTTATTTCAAACATTACCCAGTAATTGAGAGAAAACTATAAAATGCAATGGTACCAAGTAATAAACTGTAACTCCATATCTCTAAAGGGAAACTGGCCAATTTAAAAAAGATGTGACTGGATTTTTCCCCTTCCCTTCAATGAGGTTATTTCTTTCCATCTCCAAGGGCATCTTTCATAGTGACCTTTGTGAAAGAAAAGTGCGATGACATTGCCTGCAGAAATCTTCTGCTGCTTTTCATTCAGCCATGAGTCTTGCTTCAGGACAAGAAAATGCATTGCTCCCATTAGACCGACGTGTGGCATCTTCAGAAGACTCACCTTACTATAGACGCCAGTTCTATTTCTTTCTGTGTATGGATTTTTAAATAGAAATATGATGGCAAGATTTCAAAAAGAAACTAATCAATTTTGTTTTTAAATATGAAAATGAAACCTGTATGCTATTTATGAATATTATAAGCTGGTTGGACAGAAAGGAGAAAAGAAAAGAAAAACCATTGACTTACTCTTCATAAGATGTGTATACCCTGATTGTATAGTTAACTATTTTTGTAGTCTTTGTATGTAAACAATGATGCTACCATTCTGTAGCTCTTGGATGCATACAGACTCATGCACAGTTTTCCTCAGCCCATCTACTGCCAAGCAGGGATAGCGAGCTTTCACATTCTGGAGATGAAAGTTGTCAAAGGGAACTTCATTTTGCATGCTCAGTAAGGAAAGAGCAAGGTGCCTGTCCCAGCCAGGGTGTCATTAATACCGAGGTCTTTAACTGACTCAATCTGTCACTATCTTTGTTCTCATGAGAAAATATGAAACAATATTTACAGAACCCCAAGTGATTTCTGGGTTAATAGTTAATGTAAGGTCTTGCCTAGGTATTACGTTGATACTTCAACTAGGAGAACAGAAACTAAAGAACATTGATTGTACTTTGAAATTCTTAAAAAAAAAAAGCTGCCGTCACATTTTAGTTATTATTACCTGCTTTCAAAATCCCTACCCATAAACTGTTGACTTGTAATATTTTTGTTTTGTCCTATCTGCCACAGTACTGACATGATGACAGATGATTGGCGGGGGGTTATGTATTCTGTAGAGGATCAGGGCAGAAGGCTGCTGTAAAGATGATGAGGGGATTATCCAGTTGGCTTTTAAATTAAAATGCCGTTTTGATATTTTTGTTTGTCAAAAATGACTGTTTTACATCTGAAAAAAAATCAAGTTATCAAGTCAACTCAATATACACTGTATGAAATAATACCTTATGTGGGTATAGATAAAGCCTTGAGTACATAAATGAGACTAATTCATTAAAAAGTATTAATACCCATGCACACACAGGCATATTCATGGAATGTCTTAAGGTATGTTTGAGGCATTGAAGTAAACCACAGACCTGCTTCATGGAACTTATAGTCCCCTAGGTGAAAGTAGACAATAAGCCAAGCAAATTATGTACATTATATGTTCACTGATGCCAAGCACTTGGGGAAATTATAAGGTGATGTACAGGGTGGAATGGGGCAGGTAGTGCTGCATTTGGGGCTCTGAGATAGACTCAAGGTCTGTGGACTGTGAAATGGATATTTTTCTGAGGTAATACCAATTTCCTGAGGATTCTGTAGCCTACTGATTTATACTGTTGAAGGACTATGACTACATTGTACAGAATCTTATGGCTTCAGGCCTGTGACAAACAGTTTTTCAAGGTAAATTAGTTTTGAGAAAGGGCTGAAAAATGTCTTTTAAATCAAATCTAATCAGCATTTGGCAGACACATTATATAAGAAGATAGTTGCTGAGTCTTATTCCCAGAATGTAAATGGAAAATATGAAAAAAAATTACCTAAAATATTCCAAACCAAATTCAGTGCTACAATAAATAATAATAGCCACAGTGATCCAGTTGGGTTTATCCTAGTGTTTCAGGGCCCCAAAATTACTATTACCTGACAAAATTTAACAAATAAGTGTTCCTTTAAATAGATAGAGAAAGTGAATTTGTTCAAATTTACCATTTTTATCATTTAAAAACAACTCTGGCTAGAAAAAAATGGATTTTTCTAATCTGACAAAATTTCTGATACTGGGCTTAATTATGAATGACTTAAAACTAGTCTCAGGTTTCTGGCCTTATTAACAGTGTCAGGTATGGGTTGTATCTCACGGAATGGGCCTTAAACCCAATCCAAAGGTGGTTGGTTACTCCACAACATTCGTGCTGCTACTATACAAAGGGGTATATCTTGAGGGCAGGTCACTATGATAGCTGGCTGGGTTTGTAACTGGGTGAGACCAAGGTTTAGTTTTCTACTTTCTGGCAGAACTTTCTGTACTATGTCTGCTAGTCAGTAGTAGTAAAGCTTCTAGTTGAGTACCAGCTTGATTTCTCTATGTTCAATAAAGTATGTGGTGTAGTGGGTAGCCATTCCAGCTTTGGTCTGGAAGTTCCAACACCCAATGAGGCTTCCATAACAATCACGCCTACAAGGCGGGGCGAAGGGAGGGCCTGAAGACCTGAGATCGGGATGCGCGGCGCTCTCTTGTTTCCTGGACCTGGACGCGAGAGGTAGACCGAGGAAAGTTCTCCAGAGAACACCGCCGGACTGCGCTGCGTCTCTTCCAGAGCCCATCATCTACCTATCCCTTCATTTGTGAGTTACGCCTTTAAATAAATCTCCTTTTAACTACGTGGAGTGGCCTTAGTAATTTCACCAATATCTGGCGCTCACGTGGGGCAAATTCCAAAGGCTTGGGTGGCTCCCACCCTCAGCCTCCTTCCCTCCCGGCTGGCGGGTACCTAAACGCACCTACAAAGTTCCATATAACCAGGGAACGCCTACATGGTTCCATTCCCCAAAAAAAGGTAAAAATCTCACTGTCTAACGTCTATATCTCTATCAATCTAGAAAAGTTATGGTTCCAATTCAATTATAAGCCAAGCTGGCTTTGGAGATGGAATGGGCTCACTCCTTCTCTAAACCCAAGCATATTGCTAAAAGAAAAGGTTGAGAGATTCTTCAGTCCCATATCAGAAGAGCCCTCTGATGTGGGACAGAGGGAAACCAATAAAAAGGAACCATTGTCTTCAAGATTCTAATTCTCTCCATGCTTACTCTTGATTTCTCAGAATCCTTTCTTACATGTTCTGTCCTCTTTAAATCCAAACTTTCCATTTTGATAACAAATAAGTTTTTCCAATAGCAATCTCTGAAGTCTCCAGAAAGAAGATGGGGCCCCAACAACTCTATCCAGTCCAGAATGATGCCATGGTAATCATCATCATACTACACTTCTTACCAGAATTTCTAACAATCTTACTCATTACTCTAAGACTTGCTGCAGAACCTACAGTTAGTCTAACTGAGATTTAACTGTCTGAGCTCTCTCACAGTACCCAACAGAGATACCATCACCCCCTAAACAGCAGAAAGCAATTCTAAGAAAACGACGCCCCTTCTCCCTAAGGTTTCATATTTCTCAGGGTTATGGATGATCGTTATAGGGTTGGGGATGGAAGAAAATATTAGACTCAGTATTCTCAAAAAAAAAAAAACAGGAAAAGAAGAAATGGAATGGATAGGTATAAGATATTATGGTAGATTATTGTATATACTAGTAAACAAATTTAGTAAAATAGCAGCCTTAGATAATTTGCACTGTAATTTGCACTGTTATGGATCCTTATATGTTGATACAAATGTAAACTATTTTTATATTCCTGTTTAAGATAATTTGTATATTGATACAAATACAGAACTAAATATGTTATAATGTACATATATTTCTACTCTTATTTGAAATATTTGTATATTGATGCAAATGTAAATTTACATCTATCATACTTTATGTATGTTCTACTTCTGTTTAGGATATTCTGTATATTGATATATATTTAAGATTATTGTCATATTGCATATTGCACTATACATTCCTACCTCTGTTAAAGATATTTTGTGTATTGTCACAATTCTGAAGTCATCGTCCTTTACCGAACATTTGCTTATAGACTGTTTACCTTGTTTACATGAAGCCTTAGTCCTTAGGTTATTTAGGTAGATAAGACTTATAGATTTATAGTCACCTATGCTTGTCATCTCTGTAGTTACGTTAGTTAGGTTATCCAGATTTACAGATACATAGGTCGGATGGACAAGTAATCTTCAAACACTTCATAGACCTAGAGAATATGGCATTTAAATAACTTAGATTTCTGTTGACGTGAGACACAATTGCTCCTGGCAGCACCAATACGATCCCGAGAGAACGTTGGGCTTCTAAGACATTTCCATTTGGAAGTTTGTCTTCTTGGCACAAGATGGCCTACTGGGCAAAGAACTGCCCTTGCCTTGACTGCTGACAGTACGAATGCAATGCTGTCCTTTCTGGACAAGCGGGACACAAGGAAAGCGACCACTGTACTCTGCCAAGACAGGGTAAGATGGTCTTTCAGAATTCCTGCTTCTGAAAATGGTCTGTCAGATACTCTAGGCCTGTAGCCAATCTGAATGCACCAACAATGCTGAGAAACATTAGGTGACTGTCCAGGCTGTCAGCTGTCTCGTCTACTCTTGCAAGATTCCCGAAAATGCTTGCATCCATCTACCATTTCTCAGGTACCATTATATTCCTTCTCAGGTCTTTGATGGGATTGAAAACTAGCAGTTATAGTTACAAATTAATATATATAATATCTTAGATAGAACATATTAAGTATTAGATTCAGGTTCTTTAGGATAGGACACCTTTTGGAATGATCTTTGTAACATGCCATTTACCTATGCTCTATATATCTCTGGATTTTAGTATGTGCTTCTTGCTTGATATTGTTTGCACTGATTGTAGTCCCATCTTATCTAGGTCATTATCCTTCATTACTCCTGGACAATATTTGATAACCATTCCTTTGTATATAATCTTGTATTAAGTTAGAACCTTCTTATTTAGACAAAAAGGGGGAGATGTAGTGGGTAGCCACTCCAGCTTTGGTCTGGAAGTTCCAACACCCAATGAGGCTTCCATAACAATCACGCCTACAAGGCGGGGCGAAGGGAGGGCCTGAAGACCTGAGATCGGGATGCGCGGCGCTCTCTTGTTTCCTGGACCTGGACGCGAGAGGTAGACCGAGGAAAGTTCTCCAGAGAACACCGCCGGACTGCGCTGCGTCTCTTCCAGAGCCCATCATCTACCTATCCCTTCATTTGTGAGTTACACCTTTAAATAAATCTCCTTTTAACTACGTGGAGTGGCCTTAGTAATTTCACCAATAATGTGGGGTTTTCTGCAATAGGCCTTACCATCAAATTGTGGAGGTTAACCAGTAGCATTGGCAATAGTCTGCAATGTCTGGGTAAGGGTTCAATGGGACCCCTTTGGCCAACTACTCGAAAGATGTAACAGTTTTATGTGATAGCATATTTGTCTAGTCAGGACATTGTATACCCAACTGTATGCTAATTACGTTTAAATTCTATCTATATATGTATATATTTTATGGAGCCTCTACAATAGTAGATATCCATATGATTTTTCCAAAGGCCTTTAGTGTTAGTTGTCCCTCTCATATTCCCTTCTTTACCCTGCTCTTCCATCTACCCACCCACTTATTCTGCCTATTCTGGTGTCACTTTTATTTCTCCATAATACTATATTTCATTCCTCCTTCCTCAGGGGGTTCTCCCCTACTCCCTGGTCCCTTAAAACACAAAACCAAAACAGTAACACACCCACAAAAAATAAAAACACAAAACAAGCACAGAAATAAAAAGAGGAGAAGCAAACAAAAAATATGGAGCCTTTTTTGGGGGGATAAGAAAAATAAAAAAAATATTAAGTTGCATGGGTAGGAAAGGAGTAGACCTGGGAGGAGTTGAGGGAAGAGAAGAAATATGACCAAATATATTGTATGAAAAAAATAAAATATTTAAAGAATTACTTAAAACTAACTCCATATGTGATTAAGAAGTAGCAGTATACGCCCTTTTATCAAACACTGTGCTAGAGGACCTAGCCAGCTATAAAAAGGGACAAATGTCAAAGGGTTGGAAAAAAAGACAATTTGTTTGTACATAAGAACTAATTAAAATCTTCAACAGAAAAGCCACTATATTAACTACTGTCTGTAATAAAGTTTCTAAAGTCAACATGAACAGATTAATAAATATGATGCCATGGTAGATTATTTGAAAAAATAGCCACCAGGCATACAAAACACATGTGTAAGAATTTTTGTTGTTGTATTGGTTGATTAAGAAATTATGACCTTTTAGACTAGAATTCAGAATGTAACATTATTCAAATGTAGAATCTCATACACAATAAAATTAATATTTTGTCATAAATGTGATCCAATAAGATGCTTGTCAAAAGGAAGGTTTGAAATGATACATACACACACACATACACAAGCACATAC
Organism: Peromyscus nudipes; assembly: GCA_902168325.1. Taxonomy (NCBI): domain Eukaryota; kingdom Metazoa; phylum Chordata; class Mammalia; order Rodentia; family Cricetidae; genus Peromyscus; species Peromyscus nudipes. The sequence continues at coordinate 2,282 of CABHPH010151038.1, read as the reverse complement.
ACACATAAGCACACAATCATGAACACTCATGCACACAATCATGCACGTGCATGCATACCCACATACACCCACAAAACAGACGCACACAATCATACACACAGGCATATATAGACACTGCACATGCACACACATACACAGACACACAGGCACACACACACATACACACACACGTGCACATATGCCTGCATGCATACACACAGGTGCGTACACAGAGCAAATAATTAGAATATATCAGAGAGAAGACAATCATGAGAAGCACAGGCAACCAGCAAAGAATCAGAGTCCAGGAAGGTCCAGAAAGACTCAAGGACAGTTCTCACTGGACCCAACTCTGTATAAACCTCTATAGCTTGGGTTGACTTGTCTTTAAGCCACATAGTGTGTGGGTCAGAAAAGCAATGCAGTTTCTGTCAATATTATTTATCACAATTAATCAATAATCACTGAAGATTTTTTAAACTACTATATGTGCACACAAAGGGCATATGTGTATTCTTAATTACAATAGAAACAAAAATGAACAAAATGCTGCTGTGGCAGATATGTAATAAAAATAGACAGACCTTGTTGTATAACATTTAGAAATAAGCGTGTCTTAACAGTTAGGATTCAGAACAATGGCTGGGACAAAGAGAACAGTTCGGAGGTCTGTGTGACTCCACGCTATTTGTAAGAGCTTGAAATATTCATTCGAGTCTGAGAGAACTGTGGAAATCAGAGATGTACCACAGCTGACCACCTATGTCTGAAACTGCATATTGTAGTGCATAATGTTTTGGAATCTGAAGCCAATCTATAGAAATGAAAATCTTCAATGTATTCCCTTTACTTTCATGCTACAAGTATTGAGTTCTCACATACTTCTGTCTGCTTCAGCCTCTTATTTGTGACATGGGAATAATATCCACTTAGTGAGGTTTTTAAAAATAGAGGTATATAAAGCATTCAGAGTATTTCCAATATAGATTTAGTGTCCATTTATCTAACATACAGTATATAGTAAAACAGACAATTTGGTTTATGATTGTTTTATATTAGGATTATGTTAAAATGATTCTTCCATTTGTATTATTCATACATACTAGTCAGCAGACTAGCAAATACTCAAGCGCTACTTGTGTGCCAATGCCATCGTATGGTTTTATAAAATGCTTGCTAAGTCATTAGGATGGTACTGACAATGTTATCTAACAAATATCTCTTATTGTAAACTAAAGGTAAAAGTAGCACCTGTAAGAAGTTGAGGGACTTTGAAGGCATTGGATCATCCTAAGAAACAATCATGATCACCAACCCAGGAAAATAAAACTACATTGAAGTCTCATTTTATTCATATTTTAATATCATCACAAAATTTAATTCATGCACACATGGGGAGTGGTCATTAAAAATTCACAGAAGGTAAGAAAAGTCTATTATTATCTTTCAAGTGACCCTTTCTTTTTCCAAGAGCCTATGCAAATTTTTCAAGTATTCTTTCCTTATTAATAGTAAATCCTATCAGATTATTTGATAGAGTTTGCCATGAAAGACTCTCACACATTCCTTGTCTTCTAGAACACATGTATTCCCAGCTGTCAGCCCTGAGTCAGTGAGCTCCATCTAGCTCTGGTCAGCTGTCTCTGTGGGTTTTCCCGTCATGATCTTGACCCCTTTGCTCAAACAATCTCTCCTCCCTCTCTTTGACTGGATTCAGAGGGCTCTGCCCAATGCTTAGCTGTGAATCTCTGAATCTGCTCTCATCAGTTGCCGGATGAAGGTTCTATGATGACAATTAGGGTATTCATCAAACTGATTACAAGGGATGGCCAGTTCAGGTGCTCTTTCCACTATTGCCTGGAGTCTTAGCTGGGGTCCTCCTTACATGGGACCAAACTAGGTTCTCTGAATGTGGGTGACAGTTGTGTGCCTTGGGCAGTTCGTGGGGCCAGTGGCAGTGGAACCAGAATTTATTCCTAGTGCATGAACTGGCTTTTTGGAGCCCATTCCCTAATGGAGGGATACCTTGCTCAGCCTCAATACAGGGTGGAGGGACTTGGTCCTGCCCCAACTTGATATGCTAGACTTTGTTGACCCCCTCATAGGAGGCCTTACCCTCTCTGAAGTGTGGATGGGGGTAGGGGGTAGGGAAGTTGGGGGGGTGAGCCGAAGGAGGGGAAGGACGGGGAACTGTGGTTGGTATGTAAAATGAAAAAAAAAATAAAAGAGGACCACATGTATTCATTTTTAAACACTCATTTTCTCTGTTTTATATATATATATATATATATATATATATATAT